>CAJUYG010000680.1:123966-146644 GCA_910591675.1 Galerucella calmariensis | reverse complement strand
CTCTAGAATATTATTCTACAAAACATATATAAAAATCAGACATTTAATTTTAAGTAAAGTAACTCTTATTTTTAGTTATCTTTCTCACCTGATACAAACACACAGGTATTCAAAGCACACGAAATACTACTGAGAACCTAACATTTCATCTATTTGAAAATAAGTTATGTCTTATCGCTCTGGGATCTTACTCTATTACACTTTAACAATATTATAGCAGAGACTATATAAATAATATTGTTATAATCACTGATTATAGTTTACTGAGAATTGGATCCAGTGAAGTGAATGCTCCCGGAACGGTTTTATTAGGATACCGCTTTATTGCTTATTTCGGAAATGTTAATAGAATGCGTTAGGTGTTACATTTTGTATGTATTTGTTTTAAAATATGTCTAAATTAATTTTTTGTATTGAAGTGTGTATTGATTAACAACTACAATGATAAATCATGAGAAAATCTGGATAACAACTTATGACACTATTGATAACGCAGGTATTGATTATTGGAAACTTCTCTCTCTAAATATTGCTGACCAAATTTAACTACATTCGGCTGAAATACTAGCAACACATTTAGTTGTATCAAAGCACTTTTTTCGATCTAAGTGTACAACTCCGTATATAATTTTAATTTGAATTCATACACCAAATTATATTTTGATTAGAATCACATAACTTCCTAAAGCCGGATCTGTTTTCTTTTAAATCCATCGAGGTTTCAGGTAAAATTATAACCATATTTACTGTCTTTGTTGTTGGTCACGTAGCAGACACGAGAAAAGAATGACACCAGAAATATTTTTTTATTTTGAGACAGAAGGGTGTGTGTGTGAGGATTAAAAAAATAGGAAATGAGAAGAGACAGAGTTTAATTTCCCTTCTTGAGGTTGATAAACCCGTGTACGGTTATTTACCCCTTCGAGAGGAATTTGTTTAAAATAAATTTTACCTAAGATTTGAAATATTATCTTTTTAATTAATAAATAATTCAAAAGGAATAAAATTAATATTTTCTTATAAACACTATTCAATAAAGCAATCAATTTTGACAGTATCGTTCAAAAATACGAAGCTTAAGACCGTTTCACAATATTTCGTTGACTCAGCATCTGCCATCTCATGTCTATATTTTTAAATATCTTGTAAGTAATCATGACGCCACATTCGCAAACTATATGACTACATTATCGCTAGTACAATATTAAAATCCAATTTCTACAAATTTCATACATTCATTCGTTTGGGTAGTGCTCAACAGCCCAGGCACTTGAGCTGCAACTTTGTACTATTTTCCATGTTATCTATTCCCATTCCAGAAGTTTCGTGTCTCAGAGTATGTGAGTAGATGTTTCATCATAGAAGTCACATTTTCTGCACATAGGTTCACTAACTTTCGGTCCAGTCACCAGATCGGTAACTATTGAGACTTCCTTGTCTACCTGGTTCAGTAAACTCTTTGTATGGGTGACCTTGTGTCAACCTCCATTTGAGTTGGTGCTCCTTATCTAGCCAGCTCCCGATTTCCTCTCTTATGAAATGTTTTGTGATTCCACAAAACGGTTCCGTGCCTATGAAGTCTCCTTTAGAACCTTTAATACTTTGTTCTCCCTTGTCAGCCAGCTATTGGATTACTGATAGCTCCACAAACTTCTTTGGCTTCAAACAATTTCCTTCTCTAATTAACCGCTTTTTTATGCGACCTAGGGTTGGTATACGGGAGACTTTTTGATTATCGATTTTAGGAAAAAAACTTATTCTTCATAAAAAGTTCTGCATGTTCTGAATTCTAAAATACAATTATCAGATATCATTTTTTTCCAGTATTATACGGGGTTTCTAAAAAATTTACCTTTAAATTTGACAATAACGAAAAATGTTATAGATAAAAGTTGATCAGAATTGAAAACTAAGTTTAAATATGCGACTTTTTCTATTTATATGAAAAAAATGTATTATTTTTTTTATATGTATTTCTATATACAATAACAATGCAAATTTTACTGTAGTTACGTGTAATATAGGATGCTATGACAAACTAATGAATGTTTGATAGCCACAAATGTTTGACAGTAACTGTCAGAACGCGTTAGAATTTTACGCAAATATGGTAGCCATGGAGTCTAGACTAGTCTCCATGATGGTAGCGTTATTAAGAAAATAGAAACAATATTAAACAAGCACAAAACCTATTTTTTCAATGTAAATGGATGCAATTGCATATTTAAACGTAGTTTTCAGTTCTGATCAACTTTTTTTAATACTATTTGTCGATATTGTCAAATAAGGATACTTTACTCTTGAGTAAAGTTCATATTTTTTGAGAAACCTCATATAATACTAAAAAAAATGATATGTGATAATTGTATTTTAGATTTTAGAACATGCAGAACATTTTATGGGGAATATGTTTTTTCCTATAACTGATAATAAAAAAGTTTCCCATATGGTGCGAGCTTATGTGGACACAGTGTATATCGTTCTTAGTATTCTATCATTTTGCAATTGGTCGACACATTTAGTTTGATTAGCGTCACTTCCCTTTCTTTGTTAATGTATTGTCATTTATAATGGCTTTTACTATGGACATTGGGGTTTTGGTCAACTTACATGCATCTTTTGCTGCATCGGTTATACTATAATCTCGATGTTTCAATGATTCAAACACATTTTTCACAAATCACTTGCCTCCGACGATAAATGCACTTTTTTCCCCTAGAACGCCACATACTGATTTTTGTTACTTTCAGGATGAAATTTTTATTACAAACTAAAATATTAAAAATGATTTTCCCGAAATTCCCACTTTCTATTTTATCTTCAAATATTTTAATACCATTATATTATGTAAATATAAAATGTGTATTGGGAATAAAGTAGGTAGTTGCAGTAAAGGTCAGACAAAGGAAAACAACCAATGAAAGCTGTTTTTATATTCACACAATCAGATTAAAAACTATAGATAAGGCGGTCAACTATTTATCGTGAAAAATACTTTTAACTTAAATGTAAAAATTCGGAAATACATCTTGCGAAGCACAAATGAATACAACAATTTTTAAATAATTTAAAAAATAAGTCTCAAATATTATTTTTCATATGTGAAATACTATTTTATTCATTATCTTCTCGCTTTTCGAAGAAACAAGTACGATACTGTGCTATTGTTATCGGTTTAACGACTACCTTTGGTCTTAAATTAATCATGTTGGCATAAGTCAAAACAAAGCGAAGTATATAAAAATTATCAAAATAGTGAAGGTTTCTAACCACCCCGGTAGCTGTTCAAGACAGCAAATAATGTAAATAGAGTTTAACCTATCTTAGGTACTAGATTACCTACTAGTTCATTAGAAGAAGACACAAGGAATATAAATGTCTATTGATCTGCACTAGTTGCATCCGAAGCTCATAACGTAAGAGTTTCAGACAGTGCCGTACGTAGAAAATTGATATTTAAAATAATTCAACCCAAACTCAACAACGGAATTCAAGTAAAATTTACTGAAGTAGGTAAGTAAAATATGATATAAAAAACAAGTTAATTTACTTAAATTGAAACTACTAAGATTACAGAAAAAACGTAAGATAAGTTGAAAAAAAGGAAGCAAAGTGAATCTACTGAAGCATTTTTTTTTGCAAATGATAGACCAAATTTTCTGAAGTTTGAAGGTTATTTTAAAACTGTAAATTAGTGCAATTTTATCGAAGAATTGATTGACAATTTATATTTTAAGATGTTATTGTATTTGGGTTGGGTATAAAGTTGTGGACATACCGCAAAATTTTTCATAATATTGGAGAAAGTGAAATTATTTTATCTTTTTGTTACGCCAGCCCGTCAAGAAACCATTTTTAACTGTGCTAAAAATAAAAATATTATCTATCAAAATAAAAAAACCCAACTGATCCACAAAAAAACGTCGTAAACAACTTTTAGTATGTAAATACTAAAAACAAGTGAAGCACTAAAAAATATGTGAAAATATCAAAAATATCAGCTAATATCTACTAATTGAAAACATTGAAGATTACACAACCAACAAAAAAAAAGACTAAAATCTATTGAAAATAACGAACCTCAACTATCATAACTAGAAAAATCGTAAAAAATAAATGTTATTACCAGATTTCACCAGAAATCATTAGACAATCACTTAAAAGTTGCTAACAACTACTACTGAAAGCAGATAGAAAAAAATAAATGTTATATCAATGATTATAAAATATACAATATTGACTTAACGTCCATAAATTGAATGAAATAGGATGAAATGAAAAAGTTCCAGCCTTCATTAAAAAATAAATAACTAAAAAATCACGAACATAATGAAAACATGTGCAAGCTGATATAATGATGAATTAACTAGTATCAACTGAATACACTACAAATAACGTATAGCCAATGAAATGAAAAATACTAAAGACTGCTGAAAATGAACAAATATCGACTTAAATCGTTGCAAAATCACTGGAAACAAATATTAACAATAACTAAGGTGATTATTTTTTAAATTATCCTGTCAGCCAATCGTGATGAGAAAAAAATTCAAATCGATCAATATCATCAAAATTACACTGATTATTTTTTTCACATGTCAAAATCTGACATTTTGGTGGTTTTAACCAATAGCAATACATTATTCTAGCCAATTATTCGGTATTATACTGATGATAATTCTGCTTCCTTATCGATAATACCTTGTTTACATTGAAACGTCAAGATTTTACTTCGAATTTGTTATTATTGACAAATAACAGTTCTTCGAAGTTTATTGAAAAATGAACACAAACCGATTCAGTGCCATCGCCCAAGAGAATATTGAACATTTAAAGCAAAATTCCACTCCACAATTGATGAAAAAAATAATCTTTCCAAATACAACTCGCTCTTCAAATTTTATCACATAATTTTTTATTTTCATCACTCAAACTTGATTATTTGAGGCAAAAACATTCAGACAAACCGAATTTAGATAAAATCCCTCGTCCTAACGGACTCGTGATTTTATCAATCGGTTTGTTTTCATATTTTTGCCAAATAAACAAGTTTTCGTGGAAAAGAAAAAATTATCGATAAAATTTGAAGCACTCGTGGTATTACCTTTGATTATTTTTTCAGCTGCCAAAATCTGACATTTTGGTGGTTTTAACCAATAGCAATACATTATTCAAGCCAATCATTCGGTATTACACTGATAATTCTGCTTCCTTATAGGTAATACCTTGTTTACATTAGAACGTCAAATTTTTACTTTCAATTTGTCATTATTGACAACTAAAAGTGCTTCGAAGTTTATTGAAAAATGAAGGCAAACCGACCTTGTGCCATCACCCAAGAGAATATTGAACATTCAGGTAATACAAAATTTTAAATTGTTGAAAAAAATAATCTTCCCAAATACAACTTGCTCTTCACATTTTATCACATAATTTTTTATTTTCATTACTCAAACTTGTTTAATTAAGGCAAAAACATTCGAACAAACCGAATTTAGATGAAATCCCTCGTCCTAACGGACTCGTGATTTTGTCAATCGGTTTGTTTTCATATTTTTGCCAAATAAACAAGTTTTCGTCGAAAAGAAAAAATTATCGATAAAATTTGAAGCACTCGTGGTATTTATTACCTTTGATAATTTTCTAGTAGCAAATTACAGCGGTAATTTTTCACGCTGTTTGATTGGATCTTCGTTTGAATAAATACGTAAGCCATTGGGTACCCAGACATTTGTCAGTAACATTTTTATTTGACGTTAAAAATTTGCTGTCAATTAACCTGTTCAATAAAGAATTTACACATTTGCATTTTGCTGAATAGTTTAAAAAATAATCACGGCGAATTACATTCGTGGTAATAATTTTTTTTAAATAATTTTAACTAGATTAGCACTCGTCTTTATTGCTCTTAGGAAATCCTACTTGTGAGATTTCCATAGCAACAAAGATTCGTGCATTTGAAATTACCACCACTGTAATTAATGTTGATAATTAATGAAAACCTGCTCAAAATTACCGCGAAAATTAGCTTAGATTTCAAGAGGTGGTTAATTGGCCTATTCCACTGCAACGTTTCCAGATCTATTGGGATTCTCTCTTCATGTAGCCATTTAACTCGAGACTAAACCTTTTATACTTTGGCAAGTTTATCTGAAACCGTGAAAGGAATGCAGTCGAAAACATTCGACATTGCCACGTTTAACTATGAAAAAGTTGAAGTACTGATTATGTAGTGATAATAATTATAAATGGGTCGTTTTATTATTAACAATATTAAAAATATTATTTAACGTTAATTTTATAAAGTGCTTGTTCCCTTGGATTTATTCTATTAACATTATTTTCCAATTTATGAATATTAAAAGAGAACACTTTTCCAAATTTGTTATGGGCTTCTTAAAGCTCTGGCAACGTTGTACGAAAACCATAATGACCACACCCTCGGATTACATAATTGGTGATTTTTATGGACCAGCTGACTTCTTATTGGCAAGCGCGTGCGTGAGATCTTCCCTCTCACTTCGTCAATTGACTGATATTGATTTATCCAGTGGTGTTCGTATTGTCAGTTACCTTTGTAATTTCAGTTTTACTTGGTAAAATAGGTACCGTACGCCATTTGTACGTTTGACAGATATACGCCATGTTTTTCCTCGCCTCTTACCGACGCCCCGTAGCTTCAGATAAACTTGCCAAACTATACGTAGTTTTTTGTCGGTAGCATTGCATCAACTGGATCAAGAAACCGCTCATTCGCCAGGCAGTCGTACTGACATAGGATGTGCTCTGCAGTTTCTTCCTCTAGATGAGAGATTTTGCACAACATGGTTTTGTTTGTCAACCCTCTTTAGTTTTGTACGCCTGTTGAGTTTACATTGTTTTGGTGAATGTCCTCTGATGAACTGTTTTACCTGTTCTGGTGAGATTTTCCACGATTCTAGAGATTGCTGAGCCCTCAATGAATTGCACCGATGGTCATTTCATTTACCTTTTTGTCACCATTATGACTATTGAATCCTGGTACCCATGATTCCGTAACATTCCAACGGTCTCCAATTGCGCTTGAAGCACTTACACTATCCCATACCAGCTTTCAACAAACCTTAATGGAGTCGAATTCCTTCAGTGCATGTTCTTTTCTACCTTTCAATTTCTTCAACGCAGTGGTGAATTTCCGTCACTTTCTCTTGAAAAGTTGTGACATCCTTAGATGGGCTTATTCAAATAGCTATCCTTTGTTCTAGCTCTAAGTCTGCCTTGGCGCTGTCTGTATACAAAGTTGCCTCGATCTGCATAAGTATACCGTTAATTCAGTCTTCAACAGGAAAAAAGACTAAAAATTACAAAAAAGTTTTAAAGAAATGAACAGTAACGAACTATCTACTGGTAGCAAAGAAAATCGGAAGAAACAAAGGAAATCAACAAATATGAAGATCACTGAAATATAATTTTAACAACAGATGGGAGCAGATACAAAAAAATCAACTTATACCCACCTAAAATTACCATGAATAAAAAATAATTAGTTATGTTTTAGTACGCATAAATGCACAAGATTCACAAACGCAACTGGTGTTTCAGATTTCAAATGCCAGCCAATGAATTAAATCTGCATTTTTCTTAAAATGTGTGCCTAGTTCACGAAAAATCGTTCTTATATTTTTATCAATTGCGCTATTGACGTTCGTTGAATTTTTTGTATTTATTTCGATGTCCTTCTCCCAACTTCTTCCCTGTTAAGGACATTTTTTGTATGAGCAGCACAAACACATTTTCTGAGCCCTTTTGGGTAAAAAGTGATTTATTTTAACTGAAAACAATTGAAATTAACTGAAAACGACTTTTAACTAGAACAAAGGATGTGTCTAATATATAACTAACTGAAAAACTAATGGATATAACAAAAAAACATCAAAAATCACCTGGAAAAAGAACAAACATCAACGTATTCCAATTAAAAACAATAGATATAAACAAAATTCTTAAAGTAACTAGCCATAACTTAAAGCCATTTGAGACCACAAGATGTGGAATATAGCTGAAATTTAAAAAAAGAGTATAGTAAGTATAGTATAGTAAGAATAACTGACATCTACAAAGACAACTAAATATCAACGACTACATCCAATCTATAACAACTAAAAATACATTACTATAATTATTAGATACCAAAAGGAAATTGTCAGAGGCGCAGATTTGCTTTATTCTTTCATCATTTTATTTTAATAAAAATATGTATTTTTCAATGGTAATTAGTGGTCTGCAGCTATAGGGTATGGTGCTAGGTATATATACAATACAATTTATATGTTCAACATTATAGATACTCCTGTAACTTTTAAATGGTAGATCTTGGTGGGTTATATTAGGGACAATTTTGATTTTACACGTATAATCAAATTGGTCCACTAATTATTTAACCGGAAATTATTCAAAAATTGAAAATGTATATTGTTTCTCCGTCTTCTATTAGTCATAAAATGTCAAAAAGACTTTTTTGTACAACTGTCATTAAAAGTGACACTTTTAATGATAGCAAACAATGTTAAAAACGATTGTTTACATAGCAGCGTGTTGAAAATACTTTTAACACTAGTGTTAAAAATATTTTTAGCACGCTGCTATGTAAACGTCTGCCATTCACAACAATCTTTTGATTATTTGAATACTAAAATGCATTTTGAATTTATTGTCATTGCAAATTCGCTCGTTTCATTATCAAAATAGGGAAGTTGTACAAAAAACATTGTATGGTATTTGTGTTAAAAGTGATTTTATTTTGTTCGTGAAATTGTTCAATTCGCTCCGCTCATTTCACAAACGTTTTCACTCACAAAATAAAACCTCACTTTTAACACTCATATCATAAATAACTATTTTATATTTTACAATTCTTTTAAATCTAAGATCAATGTGCCAGGTAATGGACCTAAAGTAATTAGTGAAATATGCACTGAAAATGTGCATTTGGTAACAAAAAATTTAATTCCTACGATCTACTTTGTTTTAGCCCTCCAATTTATATTCGAGAAAAACAGGCAGCCTCCAATTTGAGACACTCTGTATAGCGGGTATGCAATTGAAATATAGTTTAGTTAACTAGCATCTGCTTTTATGAATATCAAATAAAATTTATTAATAACATATTCCCTGCTCTAGTCAAAAGCGCTCTTATTGTGCGGGTTCAAAGGTCACTAACCATAATGTATAAAATCAGATGACACAGAGTTTACCAAAATGTGAGATTACAAATATACCCGGAGAAAATAATGATGCTTGATGTTTCCTGCACACTGGTTGACGAATTTCCACTTTTTCATTAATTCTCGAAATAATCTATCAGATTAAGTATCATTTCTTTTTACTTAAGGATGCATACCGGAAAATTGCTTCTTATTATTCATATTTGAATTTTCAAAGTGACAGAACTTACATTTAAATAAAAACTTCGCTGGTGAAAGACTTTTTAGAATCACCGAAAACTAAATACATATCCTTTTTTCTCCCGTCAAAATTGCATAAGTCTGTCTTATTCATCTTTGGAAGTTATGATTAAACGCAATAAAAGAAAACAAAAACGGTGAGTACCTATGTCTTTGTTGAATCGTATAACCCGCATGATAAGACTGCATTTGACTATATCAAGTTTTTCTAATAAACAATAATCTAGATATAAATATTGAATTGCTGAAGACATTGAACCTCTTATTCCAATTATATCCATACGCTAAATAAATAAATATTGCAACAGATATTCTGTATTTAGTACGTTTGTATCAATGAAAATTATTTGTTTTATAGGACATTTTGTCCACAAAATGAAGGATTGAAAGTCCGATCAATTGGTTCGACCCTTAGAGATTTGACATTTATTTATCAACCGGATTCACAAAATTACATTTACATCGTCAGAATGTTACATTTAAATATTTCTATAATTATCTCCTGGCGATACAAATGTATTTTTTAAAACTGGTTGATTAATAAATGTTTTTGTTGTGAAGTTTCTATTGATTGATCTTTTGGTAACTATGGAAAGATTACACGGATTAAGTTTTGAACAAATTAATTCATCAGTCTTTTATAATTTACAAGTTGCACATTAAATATTTAATTTTCGTTCCCTTTTTATAGGATTTCAACTGCGTCTTTGAGCAATGATATGCCACAACCAACTTGAAATCGACATGTGTGGTCAGTAATCGATTTTCTATCTTACTTCAACCCACTAGTGCAAATAAACACTAATCCGTTTTCTCAATCTACGCAATAATTTTAAATACCTTTCCAGGCAGATGCACTCTTTTCAAAAAATGAATAAATAATTCAAATAAAATAAAATACAATCACAACTTTACTTATAACAATAAATAAAAGTTTTCCAAACTAAAAAACACACTTTTATAGTACTTAGCAATACGTTTTAATTCAGGTACCACAAACAACGTGGGAAGTTTTGTTATAGTAGTTTGTGCAACTAGTGTGGATATGATAGCCATATCGCACTAGGACGTTCGAATGCGATATGGACAATCCACACGAGTCGAACAGGATCTTTTTTCTACGACCAACTTAAGAAAAAATCTAGAAAATAAACATTTCAATAAACTGTTTTATAACTTCTATTAAAAATTCTCAACAATTTTATTCATAATTTTACCAATTCAATTTTATGTTTCCACTAATTTTTTGTGGTGAACATATAGTTCTTAAATGTACAATTTGTATAATGCTACGGTTTCCCTTTTTTAAATATATATGCGATGCTGTTATAAGTAGATGTTGCCATCGGACTCCCGCACAAAGGGTACTGTACCATTATCTATTCTGCTAAATATTTCAAGCGTCTACCTGATCATAGTACGTGATGTCGTTATCAATATCGAGCAAAATAATTATTTAAAAATAAAATTAACAATTGAAAAAAACTTCTTCGCGGGAGATTGGGTAGCACGACTAAATATCCTGTCCAAAAATATTAAGTATACCAAAAATATCCTGCAACCCGTCCAAAAATATCCCCAGCCAATAAAATCCTGTTCAAAAATATCCTTAACTGAAAATATATCTGAGCCAAAATACAAGTCTATTACTTGGTTTAAGAAGGGTGAATTCAATTATTATATTCCCTTCCCCTTCTTGGATGAATTACAATCCATTCATCCCCCCCATCCAATACTTTCTAATGTGAAATGCGAAGAGATATTTTTGAAGGGGTTATTTTGGGTAGGGGATATTACGGGATGGGTTTTTTTGGCAGGATATTTTTGGACAGGATATTTAGTCCCAAGCCCGGGGATTGAGCCCTGGTCTATCGCGTGAGATCCTGATATGGGTACCACTCGACCACCGAGGAATAAGCTAATTGTTTTCTTATAACGTCAGATCTATTACATAATTTTATAAAATCTGACGTCCATCAGGAGTCCTTTAAATACCCATTTTATTCTGTTTTTAGTATTTGTTTTTAATTTGTACGAATTATTTTATTTACGTTTGTTTTTGTAAAAGGATATTCTTGATACAGTGCTTCTAGGAGAGACAAAAAGTCAAAAATAAAATCAACAATTAAAAAAAACTTCTTCGCGGGGGATTGAGCCCTGGGCTATCGCGTGAGATCCTGATATGTATACCACTCGACCACCGAGGAATGAGCTAATTGTTTTCCTATAACGTCAGATCTATTACATAATTTTATAAAATCTGTCGTCCATCAGGAGTTCTTTAAATACCCATTTTATTCTGTTTTTAGTATTTGTTGTTAATTTGTACGGATTATTTTATTTAAGTTTGCTTTTGTAAATGAATAATCTTGATCCAGTGCTTCTAGGAGAGACTTTTTTGGACTAGTTATTTTGACGTCTCTTTTAAATTGAGAAAAATATGAGTGACGGGTACTAAACGCGAATGCTGATTGGTGGATTTCATATACGGATGTATATGATGTATGGGATGTATTCTATATCATTTGGTAATATTGAACTGGGACAACTAAACTCACCCTCTGAATATTTCTATAGCCTTATTTGAATAGCTTCAACTTAATTTGGATTAAGCTTTTTATATACAGATTTTACAAACTTATTATGTTATTGATTTGTCATCTGCCCTTGAGTGTGTGCAAAGATTCAATAGAGGAGTTCAGTCTAAGGTCAGTGTGGCCAACAAAAAGTGACAGTTGACATAACTAGTGACAGAATAACAGAAATGAAATGGTTACTTGCCGAGAGTTCCTAGAATTATTGGCCACCGATATGTTGAGTATTCAGCTAAAAAGTTATTTTAAATTTCAAAATATACGCTTCGGGGGTGTATTCATTATTTTAATAAAGCAATATAGATGTTCGCAATGATAAAAAACATGCAAAAGTCTTATGTTTTGAATGGTATAGTTGAAATAATACCCTTCTTGGTGTGCGTCATCGATTGTTAATCTCCTTCTATCACATTACGTAGGAAGAAATGGAAAAAAAGGCAGGTCTGTGATTAATCCTAATGAAAATATCACAATAATGGACCGTTTGAATGTTTTACAAACGTTAACCCTAATCTATGACTCACAAAAATTTGATTGGTTGATGTTTAGATTACGCGCCAGCGCAACCTATCAATCGCGAGGTTAAAATACTATAAAGGCGTAACTTTCGTAGCGGCAATGTGTCTTACGTCTTTTTCTACTGTCTCACTGACAGTTCTTGTCAGGTGTGTACTTCGTTGCTCACGGTCAATTATTGGAAGTTTAGTTCTTTACGCCAGGTTATGTTTGAGCGACCAGGGGTCGCGACGCAAAAGATCTGACCATTACGCGTTACGTTACGCTACGTTATGTTACATTGCTTCGTTATGTGCCTTGCTTTTGCGTGCTTGTGCCTCCTGCCCGGATTCGAACCCGGGCCGCCCGCGTGCAATGCGAGCATTCTAACCACTGAACCACCGATTCTATATTGAAATTTTATGCAAAGCTGGTATTCGCAGTGCTAGTGATCTACTTGAATTTGTTCGGATAAATTTTTACTATTATTTCCATAATTTTTTTTGCGCGATTTAGGGGTCTAGCTACTTTTCGAAATACAGGGTGTTGAAATTTTGAAAACTTGAATGTTTTAATTCGATAACTTTAAAATGGATGGATAAATTGATTTGACATTTGGCAGGTAGTTTTTAAATGTAAAAGAGCATATTTTGAAAGAAATTGTAGTTTGTGCAACTAGTGTGGATATGTTGGCCATATCGCACTCAATCGTTCAAGTGCGATATGGACAATCCACACGAGTCGAGCAGCATATTTTTTCTACGACCCATTTATGAAAAAATCTAGAAAATAAAAATTTCTATAAACTGTAATATAACTTCAAATTAAAAATTTAACAATTCAATTTTATGTTTCCACTAATTTTGTGGTAAACGAATGTCCAATTTGTATAATGCTACGGTTTCCTTTTTTAAATATACGATGCTGTTATAAGTAGATGTTGCCAGTCGGACTCCCTCATGGAGGGTACCGTACCATTATCTATAATAATGAATATTGTGCTAAATATTTCAAACGTCTACCTGTTGTCGTTATTAATATCAAGCAGAATGATTATTTAAAAATAAAATTAACAATAAAAAAAATTCCTCGCGGGGAATCGAACCCGGGTCTACCGCGTGAGTGTCTGGTGTGCTTACTACTCAACCACCAAAGAGTATGCAAATTATATATCTATAACGTCAGATGTATTACATAACTTTTGCTTAAAAGGAACTAAAGTTCCTACCGTGTGTCCCGCGACACGTTCTACCTTTTATTTATGAGAAGTGAATATTAATCTAAATTATACAAAAATATGCTTAGATACACGAAAAAACATCAGTATTTTGAAAGTCCTGAAGTATATTCAGTTCGAAAAAGGAGCTGGTAATTATTAATTTCATAGCCTTTTCGATCCTGATGATTTTATTTATCAAATTTGAGGTTAGCTGTAAAAATAGCAAATAAAATAAACGACATATGCCGAAAACCCGGATATACGTCACAATCGATGACGCACACCAAGAAGGGTATTAACTGTCATTCTTATCAGAAAAAAACACTTTTTGTTGGCCACACTGATCTTATACTGAACTCCTCTATTTAATTCGTGTTTGGAAGTAAGTGAAAATTAGGTTCCGTTGTAAACACAAACATACATATCCAAATGTGCAGGTGAAGCTGATAAGAACGTAATAAAATTGATAATTGAGTGTTTACATTTTATTCCAAGTAATATTTTCACAACTTTACTCACCTTATATGGTCGTTTTTCATAGAAAACATTATCAATATAAACATTTACTTTAGATTAACATATTGCAATATATGCACATATAAAGTTATTTTTAAAAAGTATGTACTTTTATCATAATATAATTGCTTGGTATAGATTAACTCACTCACTAGGTATTTAAACTCATGACGAGTTACTTGAAAGATTATTTATACAAAAAAATTATATAAAGATGATGATGTTGTTGGTTATTTTGGAATTATTTGCTATATTTTATAACGTTCAATCACAAACACCTGCTCCTGGAGGTAAGATCTAATTACATTCTATATTCAATAATTTAAAGGAAATAATTATGATCATGGTGAGTATTTTATTTAAAAAAATCCGCATATTTGACAATAAATATGTATGTAGAGAATTTTTTGATAGTAATACAGAGCTAGTCATAAGCTGTTAATACTTCTACCTCGTATGGGGAATATTAAATGACCATTAAACAGTGTCTACTTCCGTTATTCACCAATGTGAATTTTGATTGGAATTTCTTTGGGTAATAATTTTTGAAGGGCAAGTTTCATACAGTGTGACCCATTTTGTTTGGAAGCATCCCCGCAAATTTTCATAGCTTAATTACTATTTTCAAGGCCCTTTATATTAATTTTTCTTTGCCAAAAAAGTCAAAAGTATATTAGGAATGTTTTTCCTCAAATATGACTATACCACTGCATTCAGAATCATCACAAATGTAAACTACAAAAATTTTATAAAACATTTTTTATTAACGACAAAGTTATTACAACATGAATTTGAAAAAAGTGGTATTTTCAGTACTATTTTACGTAGAACGTAGACAAATTTTTGAAATGGCAACATGGTAAACAAAAACAAGGACTCAAACGTATTGTACAGTAAAAATTCGAAGTCGATAACTCAGCCCGTTCTGCAGTTATAGCTTCTGAAAGTACTTTAAAATTGTGCTTAATAATTTCATTCATTAACAAAATGAAATCAACAACGAGTCCACAAGTAGGCTTTGATTTTGAAATTTCATTTATGTCAGTCAGTAACATTTGTATGAAATAGTGAGTAAGTATTAAATGTTCAACTATTTAACTATTCAAGACAAAGTTGAAATTGTACTTTTTTGTGGTTACAATGATAGAAGTGAACGAGAAGTAATAGAAATAGTTAGTCGGAAACATCCAGATCGCCGTATTTGCTGCTTTGTAGTGCACAAAATTAAAAAAAGTATTTCTTAAGACTGGAGCAGTGACCAAACGTTTTAAAAAAAATTGCAGGCAAGACATTTTAATGACCGTATTGTCATAGACTACTTTGCCAACAATCCAAATTATTAAGCACAATTTTACATTATTTTCAGAAGCTATAACTCTAGAACGGGTTAAGTTATCGGCTTCGAATCTGTGCAATAGGTTTGAGTCCTAGTTTTTGTTTACCATGTTGCCATTTCAAAAATTTGTCCACACTCTACGTGAAAAATTAATGAAAATAGCACTTTTTCCAAATTCATGTTGTAATAACTTTGTCGTTAATAAACATTTTTTTAATAAAATTTTGCTAGTTTACATTTGTGATGATTCATCCAGTTATATAGTTATATTTGAGAAAAAAAATGACTAATGTTCTTTAGTCTTTTTTGGCAAAAAAAAATTAACATAGAGGGACTTGAAAATAGTAATTAGGCTATGAACATTTGTGTCAAAATACTGTTTTATATACTGAGTCTAACAAAAAAAATTAAATCAAAATTGGTTGAGAAATGCGGATTTTACAGAGGTGCTCCCAAACAAAATGGGTCACACTGTATATCTCATATTTTGTAAAATTTTCCCCTTAAAACAGTAGTGCTCTTAGATAGATCTAATTTTTTATACAAAAATTTTAATAATCAGTACCACCTCAGCTGTTGAATTTGATATTTTCATTGAGATTTGAGTGAAAAATTACGCCATTTTTGTATTAATTTCTCAATACCGTTCAGAGTTTTTTTATATTCATTGAATCATTTGATAGTAGATTGGTAGTAGTAGTATTTTACAAAAATTGGAGACAAATCGAACTCTCCCTTCAGAAGTTATGAGCAACCAAAATTTCACTAAAAACTTACATTTTGCCATGCGTATACGGAAGCATACAAAATACATACTTAATGACATTTTTGTAGAGATAAGTCAAAACAAAAACAGTCAACAAAGTAATAATTCCAAATGCACACGGAACAAATAACCCTGGATTAGATTAGAAGTGTTTTTGTGTGATAACAATGTTTTATGAAATTGAATCATATAAAGATAAAGGAACGAAAAAACTGAAAACTATCTGTGTATTTTATTTTCACATTAATTTATGACAAAGGTATTGAAATACACAAACCGACCCGTAGACTTTTGTTGAATACTGCCTGAATTTAATGTCCCACTTTTTATAAGAATGAAAAAAACTTGACGTCTAATATTTGTGTTCTCGGCCATGCTGAACTTTTTATAAAAATTTTCTTCCATTGAAAATTAAAAAGTTTTCCATATGTATACGGTAGATATAAATATTGCCACAGATTTTATAAATTTTCTTGAAGTTTGTGGTAACCAAAATAATTCTTTTATAACAACTTTTTTTTAATGAACGATTGCATACTTTGCATAATTGCATAATTACCAATACGTATGATGACTGATTTTGAAAAATGTTTGTACGCATAAGCTTCATAAAAAAAATGTTTCTTGAAAAAATAAAACGAGAAATTTACGTTTTTAAATTACCTTTCAAATTTTGCACCATAAAACGTTGGAAAAAGTAATGGCGTGTCTATGTTGATGTTTATTAAGTTGAAACTTCGTCATCAGCAAATAAAGTGAATTTACCACTCATTCGTAAGTCTGTTACATCATTAATGGGGACGAAAAACGTTGGGCCCAAAACTGAACCCTGGGGTACATCACTGATAACTGGTAAATTTTCCGAAACTATAGATACTATTTGCACGTACCAGTTGTTTTCTACATTCGAGGTAAGTTTCAAACCTTTTTAAAGGAATAATAAGGTCACAATACCTATTGTAGTGTATTGATCAAAATTATATGATCAACACAATCGAAGGCCTTCGCGAAACCGAAGACGTGAAAAGTTTGTTATTATATGCGAACATTTGATCTTGATTTTTATAATGAAAAGAAGGAATGTCGCAAGAGTACTTGATAAAGAAGCTCAAATTGGAGTCCTTGGACAATTTGAAATAGATCCTACTTTATCAACTCGTCACGTTTCTGCAATGACAGGACTATCACATGAGTCAGTATAACTCTAAGAGCTCATCCATATCTCAAATGTGGTTGTATGAAATCAAACCAATAGTTCAATAAAACTCAAAGCCCAAACCACAAAATTTAATAAAAGTTTCTCAAAATGACACTTATGATGTGCTACTAGTTTTGGTATAATATTACCATCATCAGGCTACAATATAAAGAGAAAAGGTAAACTTAATACATGAAGATCTTACAAGATTCTGTTAAAATAATTAAGCAAGAGTTGTTAATAGATATAAAATGAATATGAAAATAATATTAAAGTTAATAATACAAAATTGAGAATATTACAATTGTTGATATTAAATTAAAAAACTATTAATATAATTAAAAAAGGTTAATGAGAATCTTACAAATTACAACTTTGATAATATAAATTATAAAATTGGGTAGTCAAATTGAAATAAAATAAAACATATAGTTACCTGTATGAAATATATAATCCAAAGAACAATAGGTTGTTGCCAAAAATTTTATATGTTAAAACATATTTATATCAAATAAATTACAAGTTTATTTGAGTGGTAAGGAAAGAAAAGAAAATGGAAAAAACATTGGAAATATTAAAATATATTATATATAAATTGAAAATATATTGGAAATAATAAAATTGACCCTAAGCAACAAAGTACACACCTGACAAGAACTGTCACTGTGACAGTATAAGAAGACGTAAGACATATTGCCGATAAGAAAGTAACGCCTTCATAGTATTTTGAGCTCCCGATTTATATAGGTTGCGCTGGCGCGTAGTCTAAACATCAACAAATCAAATTTTTGTAAGTCAAAGATTAGGGTTATCGTTTGTTAAACATTAAAACGGTTCATTATTGTGATATTTTGATTATGATTAATCACATACCTGCCTTTTTCCATTTTTTCCCACGTAATGTGATAGAAGGAGATTAACAATCGATGACGCACACCAAGGAGGGTATTATTTCAACCATACGAACAGTTTTGAAACTTCATAAATTTCATCCGTATAAAATGCAATGTCTTCAGGAATTGTCTGATGACAACCCAGATCGAAAATTCAGTTTTGTGACATTATGACTAAAATAATTTAAAAAATATTTGTTTTAGTGATGGGTGTACATTTTATCCAAACGGTGCTGTAGATAAACAAAACCACACGCAGTATTCTGAAAAACGAAATGTTTGGGAAGGGATATTAGTAGTTTCTGTGATTAGTCCCTTGTTTATACCGGGAAATTTAAACGGTGAAATGTACCTCGATATACTGGAGAGCACTATTGAGCACTCAAATACTCGCGAATTTGAGAACCAACAGAACGGCGATGGCAATCCAGCTCTAGAGGAAATTTTGTTGCACTTCCAGCCAGACGGAGCACCTCCCCATTACGCAGTAGCCGTAGTTAGGTTAGACAATAATTATCCAAATAGATAGAGAGTGGCCACCTAGGTCACCATACTTACCGCCACCTAATTTTTTCTGTAGGGTCACCTTAGGTCGGTTGTTTATAAAATTCAATCGGCGATTTACGACAGAGAATTAGTCAAGCTTGTCGTGATATTACTAAAGCAACTTTTGCGAACGTTTGGGTGTTCACAAAACAATGGAAACCATTTTGAATAGTTACTGAATTAATAAACATTTTTGTAACTCGACATTGAACACTTTTTCAGTTTGTTGTCAAAAATAAATGTTTCTGCTTTATTTTTACACCCTGTATAATTATGACTCAGGAAAGCATTTTCTACGGGCTTTCCAACTATGTACAAGTAGGGGGTTGCCATTTGAATTTTTGTAGGTGGGACAGGTGGGGCATGGGAGGTTGATGGGTGTGCATTCTCTCTTATGGCATTTTACTTCCCCCTCTCTACTAGAAACGGCTTTTAAATTTTTCGATATCTATCTTCGTTCACGAGGTACAGCCCATTGTAAGTTTTAAAATTGACACCCTGTATATTTTCTTCTATCATTTGAACAGTCATATTGTGCATTTACCCGTTTGATATTGCAGTTTCTTCAATCATTCATTTCTTTTACGAAATTTTTTTGGGCACGGAAATTAAAAAATTTCCGTGTATTTTGGTGATTTGCTGCTAATTTTTGTGACAGGGTGGTTCAAGTCACATGCTATTGTAATGTGGGTGCGTTCTGTAAATTTATTATTCAAGCTTGTTAGCGGTTATTAAGCCTGAGAATTTTTTTTTCTTTTATTACTAGCGTATATTTAATGTTCCGGTGTAAGTTATTGATACATTGGAAGAATATATCTAATCCTTTAGAAGCACCTACAAAATATGTCAGAATATGATCAAAATATCTGTACCAAAATAAAATATTCATGTTTAATGAGATTTGAAGATAGTTGCTCCAAATTATCAAAAATAAAGACTTTCCATAGGTAATCCTTGATTTTGTGTATAAAATACTTCAAATTAATTTAAAATATGTAGATATCTGTTGCAGTATTTGTATCTACAATCTTTTTTATTAGAAAATCTTCAATAATAAGGATGCATTAGCCATAGTGTTTTACAAGAAAGTTGAGTTTTCTGCCTTTTTTATAATTTGGTACATTGATACCTATGTGATACAACTGGTCTAATCATTTTTTTTGTGTAATTGTTTTTTCCCGTATACAAACTATTCAGATTCATATACATGCTGAATTTACTTAGAATTATTTTTATTTGCAGGTGAAAATTGGATAAACTGTACAAGACCGAATGAATACTACGACTGTGGTAGCGCTTGTCAAACTGAGTGCAAAACCCTTCATCAAACTTGTCCTATAATCAACGTCAGATGCAATGACGATTGCTATTGTATTCCAGGATACGCCAGAAATCGAAGAGGAACTTGTATTCCTATAAAATATTGTCCAAAATGTGGTTAAAGTAAAAAAAATTGTGATACTTTGGAAACAATTATGGGAAATTTTGTTCTACTTAATTATACAATCTTTTTAAAGCTATTATTTTAATGATTTTCTTAAAAAACTAGAGTGTAGAGATAATAAAACATACATATTACATGGGCTGAAAAGTCCCGGGCCTGACACATAGATGGCAATAGTTTTATTGCAATCGCCTGTTTTTCAGTCAGTACTAACTTGAAAAAGACAAAAAATTTCATATTGCATTATATTCATCAGTTCGTGAGTTATTGTTCTAAGAGTAACGCTACTTTTGTTATTTACAAATCAATGGATCAAACACAATTTCGTGTAATAATTTTACACTGCTTTTTGATGGGTAAAAATACCGTTCAATCAAAGCAACAGCTTAAAAAGTGTTATGGAGACTGTCCGATCCTTAGCTCCATCAGAAACAACAATAAAACGATGGTTTGTTGACTTTAAATGGGGTCGTAGAGACACCGATGATGCGGAATGCAGTGGACGTCCAAATGAGGCGTCAACACCAGAAAACATCAAAAAAATCCACAAAATCGTTTCGAATGATCGAAAAGTGAAGCACAACAATTAGCTGGAAAGGTTATTTTGGAATGTACGTGGTGTACATCGATTATTTTGAAAAGGGAAATACCATCAACAGTGAATATTATATAGCGTATATTGGAACGTTTGAAGGACGAAATTGCAAAGAAACATCCGCATATGGCAAAGAGAAAAATTATGTTTCATCAAGACTCCGTGTCACAAGTCAATTAAATCTATTCCATAAGTAGTACATATGAATTGAATTTCGAGCTCCCACATCCACTGTGTTCGCCAGATTTAGCTCCCAGTGACTACTTGCTGTTCGCAGATCTAAAAAAATGCTCGCCGGTAAAAAATTTCGCTCGAATGAAAAGGTCATCGCTGAAACTGAGGCCTATTTTATGGCAAAAGATAAATCTTACTACCAAAGTATTGAAATGTTAAAGCGGCGCTGGAATGATTGCGTTGTTCTTGATGGAAATTACTTCGATGAATAAAACTAATTTTGAACAAAAAAAAACGAATTATCTTTGTTGGACCCGGGACTTTTCAGCCCATGTTACGTAGTGAACAAGATATTTTCATGGAGCTGGTAAATATTAAAACACACTGTATGCAATAATAAATTACCTGACTCCATTATTATCATGCAACTTACAGACCCTATATGTTCAATCATTTTTCGATAAATTTTGTTATTTTATTTTTGAAATTAAATTTTACTTTAAGATCTGCTACAAAATGATATTATTTCATTGCCATTGTCGCGTTATATCCAGATACTCACAATCCACACAGGCCTAGTAATTTTCAACAGTGCTTGATTATTTAGATACTATTTTCTCTAATAGGTAGATAGGTAGGAGCGGAGAGAATTTATAGACTTGCCAACCAGATCTCCTGATGTAGCCTTTCTTTCTTTCATTTTTCACTTTTGGGGTTTTCATCTAAAGTTAACTTCAATAGGCATGAGAATATCAAATATTTAAAAGAGAGAATTCTTAATGAGGTCACTTTAGTGAAGCATGTTATCAATAGATGTCAAATGAAATAGTATTATAACAAATACGCCGAAACCGGTTGGTTTTATCTTGCAGATATACCAGCCCGTTTCAACTTTGAAGTGTAATTCAATGTCTTTCGTGGCATATAGCCAGGGAAGTAGTTGCTGCTTCTTATTAAACGGTCTTTGTTCTTTAATTTTTATAGACTCTGTAATGCGCTATGATAGTATTATACTATTACATTTGACATCCATCAAACAAAGTGCTGGAGGAATTTAAGAACTGTCTTGATTATTGTCTTGTAATCAACGGCATGTACTTGGAACATTTGATTTAATTCCTGAACGTATTTTCATAATAATTATATAAAATAATGAAGGCTGAAAATTTATTAGTCCAGTTATTTCAATGAAATTTTATAATTAAAATTTGTCTCTAATTTACGAACTTTTGGACTATAGGGCCAGTTGTATGTAACGTAGTTAACCAATTGATCAACTGAACCAGGTTCACATGTTGACCATAGTCAAATCAATCAATCGTTGTACGAAAGATGTTCGTCTTGTGATCAGTTGAACCACAGTCAAATTCATATTTTTATGTTGGTTATCCGAATCTCTAGTAACATTCGAAAATTTTATCAATATTGTTGGTACTAACTTGAAAAATCGTCACAGTTT
>CAJUYG010000680.1:102825-113966 GCA_910591675.1 Galerucella calmariensis | reverse complement strand
AGTATTCTAGAATTAGAGCCGGAGTATCAACCGCTTTCTTATAAAAACCAAGACCAAGCAGAGAAAATTCTACAAGGTGAAAGAGAAGGAGAACCATCTGCTGATGAAAGCAGTTCAGACTCACCTACCTGCGACCTGCGAATTGTTCTATTCCTAATAACTCTAAAGATAATACTTTCCATCGTTCAACCAGAGAACGTCGACTGCCTGAACTATTAAAGAACTACATGAGTATTACTATATATGGCTCTAGCCACGCGGTGGATATGTGTGGAATAATTTCTCTGTTATTATAAAAATGGTAAATTACTTCACTAGTCTGGGAAATACAGTTTTTTAGACGACTATAGAAAAGATTCCAGGACGAACGGCAAGTCCTGGAAGTCTGCAAGTCCAAAAAAAACAGTTTCTCGGCGTTTACATTACAGGCAGTTTCAAATAGCAATTGCGAGGAGGGGGATAATACTACTACGATTATTTTTTTCACATGTCAAAATCTGACATTTTGGTGGTTTTAACCAATAGCAATACATTATTCTAGCCAATCATTCGGTATTATACTGATTATTTTTTTCACTTGTCAAAATCTGACATTTTGGTGGTTTTAACCAATAGCAATACATTATTCTAGCCAATCATTCGGTATTATACTGATAATTCTGCTTCCTCATCGATAATACCTTGTTTACATTGAAATGTCAAAATTTTACTTTGAATTTGTCATTGTTGACAACTAAAAGTGCATCGAAGTTTATTGAAAAATGAACACAAAACGATTCAGTGCCATCACCCAAGAGAATATTATCATTTAATACATTTAAATACAGTTTAAATTGTTGAAAAAAATAATCTTTCCAAATACAACTCGCTCTTCAAATTTTATCACATAATTTTTTATTTTCATCACTCAAACTTGTTTATTTGAGACAAAAACATTCAAACAAACCGAATTTAGATAATCAATTGGTTTGTTTTCATATTTTTGCCAAATAAACAAGTTTTCGTGGAAAAGAAAAAATTATCGATAAAATTTGAAGCTCTCGTTTCACTGCGATGTCCTATTCGACAAGAAAGAACAGAATCTTTTTTTCAAAATGGCGCCAAGTAAAAACGCGGTTGGTATGTGTGGAATAATTTGTCCGTTATTTTAAAAATAGTAAATTACTTCACTAGTCTGGAAACTACAGTTTTTTAGACGACTGTAGAAAAGATTCCAGGACGAACTGCAAGTCCTGGAAGTCTGCAAGTCCAAAAAAAACAGTTTCTCGGCGTATTGCCTACATTTTTTTCGACAACCGTATGCTAAAATAAATCAATAAAACACGTTTCTTTGTAATATATTTTTTTAGAACAAAATTAGGAACATTCTAATTATTGTTTATATTAACATTTATATTGAAATTCGAAAAATCGCTAATATTAAAGGGAATTAATTTGTTTGAAATGTTTTGTGTATTTAAATCTTTTCTATCTAATCAAAATGGAAACTCCTAAAAAGCCAAATATCAAGTCATAGAGTCATAGCGTATCAAATCAGTAATATGTATGTTTGTGAATTCCGTTATTAGTCTTTGTTTTTTTTTTAAATTTCCAAGATAAAGACCACATTTTATGAAAATTAACGCAGGTACGAAATACCCAACTTTGGGGAACTGTAGCTCAAAAATTGCCCCTGATCGGCATTGGACATTGAAACTATGGACACCTTCGCTCTACGTGTTGAGATGAGCTATGTACCACATATACAATTTAAAATAAAAGCAGTGAAAAATCCAGGGGGTCCTATAATTTATCCTCTACGATCCCTCACTTTCTGTGCTCTAACCGTTTCTCAATTTTCATTCCTTATTTTTTCAATCAAATTTGATGAATAAATAACTCCTATCTAACTTCATTCTCATGATAAAGAATTGTTCTATAAAACCTGAACAATTCTTGTCAAAGTCAGGAAGAAACGCAAGTTTTTACGCATGGCCACGTGTACCTAGAGCGCAATGAACAGCGGCTGAATTCATCAGTTGATAGAGGTGTTTCAACGAGTACAGTTAGTGAATGTGAACTGTTTTTTATCAATATTGAGTCAATAATTATTAATAGTGGCCTTCCATTCTGATAAAAGGTGAAATTTTAACAAGCCAAACTAGAGAAGTGGTCGCAAACGTTATAATTTTATGAAGCGGGAGGTAAAAGCTAACAAGCCAATTAGAAAAACTTCATGTAGTCATGTTAATTATTTTAAGTTGTAAGCCGTAAAACAGCTCAGATATGTAGTATCTCAAATCAGGGTAGTCGACCAACCCTCCAGGCAAGCTAATGGTACTTAATAATAAATATCTCTAACCTAATAACTGGGTAGTATGTAGATATCAAGCAAAATCAAAGCACCAGCTCAGTCGCCAAGTCAAAGTTTTTCCTGTTGATCCAAATAGTCTGCTTACTGTTCCAGCAGTTTGGCTTTGAACTACCAATATTCTCAACTTCTACCAGTATATTCGCATCTTCGGAGCTGGTTGATTTCCACAGGCTGGGCTTTTCAAGCCTTGTAGCTCCTTCTGTTGCCAACCTTTTTACGTACAGGTCAAGTGGTTTTATACTATTGATTTTATTTTGATATTGATTGATATTTATTTTTTCTTGGTCTCCTACCATACAACGGTTTCATATGTAATGATGGGTTTCACGATTGCCGTAGGTATGTATTGAATGTATGGTGTATATGGCTGCAGGTCCCATTTTTAGTCGATCAACATTTTCTTGTATGCGTAGAACGACGTACCTATTCATACCTTTTTTGTTGTTTGAATTCTCGTCATTATTTCTTTAGCGCCACTGTGAAAATGAAATTTACCATTAATTCGTTCTCCAAATGAATATATTTCATGGACTGTTATTTCCCCCCTCACTTACACCCACCCCATTTCAATGCATCGCATCGGTTTCATAACAATAATAGGTAGTTTTGTTCTTTTATTTTCGAAAGAATCATCTGAAAAAAATAATTGAACATCGAAGATTAATAATGCCCCGACCAGTTTTGTCTTTAAAATATCTGATTTGACCAGCTTTGTAGGTAGGTGAGTTCATAGTAGGGGAACTTGGGGCAAAAAATACTAATTTGATGATTTTATTTTAAGACTAACGTCAAAAATAGAAAATTTTTCATCAGGAAATTAGTTCGTAAATAGTTATTCACGTACCAAGGACTAAAAACTGTCTATTAAAGTCGAGTCTGCGAATTGATAGTCAAGGCTTAGCAACCGAGACAATGGACAGATATTCGCCGAGGTGCATGAATTTTTTCGTTGACTACTAATTTCCGAATGAAAAATCTACTATTATCTAGTATTTTTCGTCCGCTTACTCCTTTCTAGTAATAAGCAAAGCAAGACCAAGACCACGATTCGGATAGTCTTGGTCTTGCATACAAAGTGTTGGTTTTGTTTATTTTAAATACCGATTTTCTTCAACTTTTAAAGTACGTAAAAAATATTTCAATAAATTGGGATTTGTGCTCCAATCGCCCCCACGATTTTACTGTCAGGATTCAATTTTTATCGTAGCCGGAGTCTATAATTTTGGAATTCGAATTTTTAAATTTATTCTTGGACTGTATTTATGACAATACGTGAAAAAATTACTGGAACCTTTTGTGTCTTTATTATGTATGGGAATTTTCGAATTCACAAATAGATATGGGGTATACGGCGTATCGGAAATATGAAAAAAAAACTAAACGATCATTTTCGGTTTGGGTTTCTAATAAAAAAAGTAAACCATTTTTCCATAACCGTCATTGGGGCACCAGATATAATCGAGACTTTTTTATAGAAATAACACAACCACCCGATGGATAAAGATAATTGTCTAGAAAATGTGGAACGCATAACTCTGAGGATTAGCGATAATAGCGGCTTCAAGGGGGGAAGAGCAACTCCAAGACACCAATCTTAAAAAAGGAGCATTTTTAGTTGACCATGTAATTTTTTTCAGTTCTCTGATAGCCACCAATGAAACTAATATTGGCAGAGCGATTGGCCGGTTTTAAGAAGGTAGCAGATCACCCCCAACTTGTTTGAACTATTGAACTATCTATCATTCAGTTGAATTTCATGTTTTAGCATGTTGATCCATGTAAATAGGTACAAAATTATGATTTCTCTTATCAAAAAACTCCCACTGTCAAATTTTTGTGCACTCATGTCAAAAAGCGTTAAAGGTATTATAAAAAAAAACAATTTAAATTTCATGTGTAACTTTTAACATCAACATACAATTACTTAGGGACCACCCAAATGATTTCGTTCATCTATTTAGAATATTTTTAGTAAACACAACGGTTCTCTCATTGGGGCTCTTCTCCTGATGGAAAAGCTTTGTAGAATTCTTGGGAGACCTAGGATCCAGCAAGATTCAGGCATTTTGAGGCAGATATTGAAAAGAACATCCGTCGCAATTTTGTTGCTATATGGCTGGGAGTGAATCGTATGTTCCTATAATGTACAATATACGGCACATACAGTGTGGAAACCCTTTATGGAATAAAATTCTCAACTTTTGAATTGAGTTGTGCGTTATGTAAACATAAATTTGAATGTACAGGGTGATTCACGAAAGTATGCAATAGTCGGTGTTTTTTTTAATGAAACACCCCGTATATTTGCATATTTTTGAAATCCTCTTAATGAACCGATTCCAACAAACTAAATAATGTATGGTCAATTATGAATTATACAGGGTGAAATTTTAAAATTAATAATTTATTACACTTGAAATATTGGTACTTTTTTAAATTAGGATTTATCAAAAATCTAAACTAACTAATTATTAGACGTATTTGTATATTAAACAAAACCTGCTACGCCCATGAATTTTATCATAAATACCTAAAAATGGCCTAAAAACGCCAATAATTAGACAAAATCGGTAAATAATGTGGATTATTTTCTATTCTGTCAGTTGTTGGTGTGTTGACAGTTTACCGGTTAATTTTTTATCAAAACCCAAAAAAGATATTAAAAAAAATTCTGAGATCATTCAAGACCTCCTAAGGTTCCATTATATAAAAAATAGGATAAAAGACTATTTTTGAAAAAATATGAACAAATTAATGAAATAGTCTCAAAATCTTGTGGAAAAAAACTTTGACCGCTTTTTTAAATATTTTTGTCTAGTACGAACGAGCTGCAAGTCACATGGAATGATAGGGTCTTCCCATTGTGATGAACTTTGAATCATCGGAAAATGTCATTTTTTGCCGAGTAATAGAACAATTCGTCCGCTCGCTTACAAGTTAATGCATAGACAGCATAATTCCTATAGGCAGAGCATCATCAGCAGCTGAAATGAGGAGACTTTTATTTCTCAATATCTCGATAACTAACGAAAAAAATGATGGGTACCACTTTTGTAGATAATAAGACGATCTTCATTTTTTATCTAAAGAAAAATTCTTTAATTCGCATATTTAACCAGATATTAGCGAGAAACCCGTTTTCCAGAGTTTAGGGGGCCATTTCCCCCCCTTCCGTAAACTCAATCGCGTTAAATTTTTTCTCGTTTAAAAACACCTGCCGTGACCTACCAATTGAGTCCAAAGTGAAGTCTTCAGCGACGGAGCTTTCGATATGGGACGTTAAAAAATATATTCAGGTATTTAGACAAAATATCCGCCCATCGTATATTTAGCACTGTTCATTTATTGATATAACAGCGTATGATGAATGGTTGGGGGAAAGAGTGGAGAGTTGGGGGGTACTGGAGGATGAGGAAAGCTTGAGTATGTGGAGACGAATATAAGAAGAGGGAGAAAGGAATTAGTGGAAGAGTAGGGATGAAAGTGGACGAAGGCCGAGGCAGAAAGAATGAGGAAGAAAGTAAGGGGGGAAATAGGAAAGGGACTTGGGCATGATGTAGAGAATCTGTATGATGTGATACAGGGCTGCAAAAGAGAAGGAAAGAGAGGTGATAGGCGGAAGTGGAGTGCTACTTACTGGTGGAATGAGGAAATAGAGAGTCTGTGGAGGGAGTGTAAGAAGGAACGAAGACGAATGTTGAGCGGAAAAGTTGGGATGGGGGGAAAAGGTGGATATAAGGAGAAGAAGAAGGAGCTGGAGCGCAGGGTGGAGAGGGAAAAAAAGAAAAAAGAAGGAAGTGGGAAAAGTTACTGCGGGAGTTGGGAAACAACCCATGGGGAAAGGCGTATGAGATAGAGGTGGAAAGAATGGGTGAAAATAGGAACGTGGTGCTAAAGGAAGATTGGGAGAAAGAGATTACAAAGAAATTGTTCACAGGTGTAGAAGGAGGAGTGGAGGGCAGGTGTCGAGAAGTCCAGAAAACAAGGGAGATAGGGAAAATGAGAGGGATAAGGCCGGTAGAGAATTGGGAAGTAGGGGGGAGGGGGGAGAAATATTAAAGTAAGTAAAGCACAAGGGATAGATGGCATGAGAACACGAAATGCATCTACTCAATAAATAAATACATGCAAACGTTAAAAATATAAGTTAATGTTAAATACTCTCCCAACAAATTTAAAGAATCTACGCCTATGTTTATCCAAGACAAAATAGTCCTTCACGATCGAAAGAATACTGTGTTTACACGTCGATTATTTTTTTATTCTCGGCTACAAAATCGTGTCAATAGAATTTTTGAAATTGTGGAAGATATATCTATTATTAAGTGTCATTAAGGGACATAAAAACGCCCGTTATTACACAAACAGTATTAAATCTGAATAACTGGTCGTGTCATTTTCCAAGACCCATCGATCTCAAATCATTTCTTCAAAAGCATCACTAAAAAATTGGATGTGATTACAAGTAGACATACTTTATTCCAAGATATTTCGTTCTGACTTATGCCAACATGATTGATTAAAGACCAAACTCCAGAGAAGGTCGTCGTTAATCGGATACAAAATCACAGTTTATAATTCAATGGTTTTCACTTATTGCAGGCAGTTTAAACTGAGATAACAGCAAAGTGCAGTGGTTTGATTTATTTAATTCTGTTGCCATTGTTAAATACTCAAATATAGGTTGAAAATGTCAAACTTCAAAAGTTATCGTTCTTGTTTTGTACCATTATGTAAGAATACCTACAACCAAAAGATCTCCCGACAATAGTAAATTGAGTACCAAGTGTCAAAAACGTTTCTTCAGTCACGAGTGTTCTGAGAGTTATGAAACGAGCGAATAAAGATGTTTTTGACAGTAGGTGTTTACTATACTTTTTCTACGCCCGCAGGAAGAAAAAGCAAAATTATATCATATTATTTCAATTATATTCACAAGATAACAGGCAATGACTGACGTGTCATTGCAAAATCAAATGTACAGAACTACAAGACTATCACGAAATATTAAATATATATTACAAAAGATACACTTGATGTGATGTTTATGAAACAAAAGATAAACGAGATGTGACTTTTCGCACTTTAAACATTAGTGTGTGTATGTGGATGGAGGTTTTTTCTCCTATGCCACAAAATCTACATTCTTCCTCCTCCACTATTTGATCTTTTTTCTCGTGCTCCTTCAGGCAATAATGTCCCGTTAGGATTTCTGTTAAAACTCCTAGCGCAGTTACTTTCACTTATACAATATACATCCATTTGATGTCAGGTTGTAGTCAGAAGAATCTTTCATTGTCTTAGCCCTACTAGATCGTTCCAATGGTCAGATCTTCTCTTTATTTTGTCATAATCGGATACTGACGATCATTTTCATGATAGAATTATTAATGATTTGTAATTCCTATTATGCCAAACAGACTTACCTTAATGCTTTGCACCCCGAACTTCAGCAGAATTGAACCTAACGTCACTTTTAAAAAAAATTGGTTATCATAAATAAATCAGAATATTTTCAAACTTTGCCTTTATAATTCCTTTATCACACATCTAATCGGAACTAATGTTCGTATGGCACGATACAGAAAATGGATCAGAGTCTGGATGAAAGAGCAGGATAACAAAAAAAAAATTGGGTAAGATTTTACAGATTTCCATATTAGTTTCAGAATATTAGGTTGCCATCCTGCGATTTCATGCAGAAATTGTAACATTTTTCCTATCCTGTCATATAGGCTTTAGAAACAAATCGTTTCTTAGTAGCGAATTTTCAATATTATTGTCAAGTCACGTGTAATAGCAGTAAACCCTATGTGAGCAGCCGTGGCTCGATTATTAATATAAAACATTTGTTTTTCAAGTTTTCCGCATTTAATATCAATATTATCAATAATAAAGTTTTAGAATACATAAGAAAAATCAAAACCTAATTCTTTTTAACCCAATTGTATGATTTCCTTCTACTGACCTGTACTGTACTCAAAAATATAGGTACATGTGAAAATCAATTATCTACCTCAACGAAATAATGTATGGCACCCATGACTCTTCAACGTAGGGCTATTATTGAACTACATGTATTTCATTTGAATCATTTTTTGATAGCATCTCCCAATTAGATGTAATCAATTCCAGCGTATACGCTGGGCCACACTGTATGCTGCAAGAGTTTAATTTGTTCAATTTCAATTAATGAATAAAAATTGAGTTTGTTTTTGGAAATTTTAATGACTTTTTTACATATTTAACTTAGTTTCTGTTTTATTATCTAAACTATACCGATTGCGGATCTGTTACTGTTCACTATGTATACAATGATTTAAAAACTCTCATTACTAAATCCTTGAGGCCACATGCCGAGTCAACGAAATATTGTGGAACGTTCTTTACACTAATGTGCAAGATAAAAGCACACAATTTTTATCACACATTCAAGAAAAAAAATTCATGGATTGAGAGGTGAAACGAAGTATGGAGAGAGGCTGGGCCTTAGATTTAGGTTAACGAAGAAGCTTTCCAACTACTAGATTCTCGACACAATATTTGAAGATTGCAAATAGACCAAACCACCAACCAAAAATTCATTTTTTCAACTCTCAAGAAATGAACAGAAAGATTCTATTAGAAGATATTTTCAATATTCTCAGTTCGGTCTCTGAGATAGATCGATTACTGATCGTTAAGACGATGATATCTCTTCACTAGAAATATTATAAGACATCTGAATCGGTCCTTCAAAAAGATTACAATAATCATTTTATATCGTTTTTTTTTCAACAATCATTTTCAATTTTTTTTTATAAAACATTCCACCAATAATTTAAAAATATTGGAGAATAATCATCTGCAAAGAAAGAAATACTAATTAATAAACAACTGTACAATTTTAAAACACAATTGTCACTAGAACATGTGTTTTATTCAATTTACACTAATGCCTTCAAATCAGATGACGGAGTGGGAGCTGCATTTAAAACCCCAAGCATCTCTAGCCAATTCAAACTACCAACAATGAGCACAATACATACCGCTGAATTATTCTCGATACTCCAAGCAATGGTCCATGTTAAAAATATCAGCCAGCCAAACACATTAATAATAACAGATTCACTAAGCTCAATCCAGTCTATTCAACAACTTTACACTAAACATCCAATAGTCAATCTTATCAAAGCAGAACTAGATAATATAAAAAAACGGAATAAAGAAATTGAGTTTATGTGGGTCCCATCCCATGTTGGAATTCGTGGCAATGAAGAGGCAAATTTAGCGCGCCAAGCTTCTACAAGTGAAAGTTCGGTGAATGTGCTAAATGTTGTGCCTAGCGATTTTAAAGGCTACACAAAAACAAAAGTTCTCAGTGCGTGGCAAAATGAGTGGGAAATGTCCAACTCTAAGCTCCGCGAGATTAAACGCCATGTGAAACCGTGGCGACAAAAAACTGGACTCAGGGAGAACCAAGTGAAAATCAATCGACTCCGATTGGGACACACCAATTTAAACCATAAGTTTTTAATAGCAAAGGAAGACAAACCAACCTGCAATATATGTAACAGACTTGACAGTGAAGCATGCGTTAGAGCGTTAAAGAACTGAAATTTAAAAAAATGTGTTTTATTTGCTACAAGATATCCAGATCGAAGATTGAGGTAAGTGAAGCTTTTGCTTGAAAAAAATTAAATTGTGTTGAATGGTTTAATATTCTCTTCACTGTGTTACGGTTGAGTCGGGGTGGATCTGCAAAATAAAACACACATGCTCTAGTAACAAAAAAAGTATTAAAAGTAAATTTAGATATTATTCATTATTTAATTCCAAACGAGCCATTTCTATCACTGTACCATTGTACAATGCCATTAACTTCAAATATCGACAATTCATACTATTTGATGATGACCGGTAATAGCACAACCCGATAAAATAATAGTTATTTACGTAATTAGTGGGATATGGACATTATTATCGCACGCATGTGAAGTTTGCACGACGAGGCCGTAGGCCGAGTCGTGTAATCACATAAGTGCGTTAATAATTACGATCACACGTGTTACGTACAAAATTTTATCTACAACTGTTTATTAGTATTATTAACAGTAACCTATAATATAAAATTTGAAAAAAATTTCAATCCAACGTATTTTTAATAATTTTGACTGCAAACATAAGGTAGGTACTGTGTATCATATTTTGTGACCATAGCAACAAAGACAAACAAGGTTGTGGAAAAAAAAATTAGTTATGACATCAAATTTTCAGAGTTGAATGAACAAAAATCTATAAAAATAAGTTCAAGCGAAGAAAATCTCCTTTCGGAAATTGAAAATGCAGCTTCCAGTGTTATTTTAAATATTTTATTCTGGTATTAATATGTTTCTAGATTCTCATTACCGCACTAGTGCGGTAATGTAATCAAAAACGCACTGGTGCGGTAATATACGTGACACTAAAAATAGTGTCAAATCGTACCCGTTACATGACAGTTTTAGATAAAATAATAAATAACAGCGCCTACCCCTACGCAATAATAAGGCTGGAATAATTAATATTTTAAGCATATGTTAATGTGTAAAAACGCTCAAGTTTGGGTATAGTGAAGTGAAAATATAGAAATATGGTTGTTATATTTGGAAAATGAGAGCATTTAACGTTTTTGACCCTGTCATGTCACTAATTACCTTGATAGTTCTACTAATCAACCCGACAAGATGTTTTTTATTTGGTATTGGGGATGTTCACACCCAATATGAAGGTCTCACCTGTAAATTTTTTATTAAAAATAGTAGGTTCA
>CAJUYG010000680.1:77854-92825 GCA_910591675.1 Galerucella calmariensis | reverse complement strand
TCCGCAACGTTTTCCTTCAGTTTAATAAAAAAAAACATTAATTTTTAATAACAAAAAATGTTCCGTACCCTTAGATTGGTTGCAAATTTAATACGTGATATGAAATATTACATCGAAAACTTCCCCAAGTTTGCAGAACTTTTGGAATTTTTTTCACGACCATACAGCAAAAATTAATTTAATTGCAATTCTAACAATGTTCCGGACTTCGGACAAGGTTGCAAAATGAGATTTATTGTCGTCCAAAGTACCATTCACTTGACCGAAGTTTGAAAACTTTTGGAATTATAGTTAAATTTTCGATTTCGAATGTCAATAATGACTGGATTAATAGCTCATTGCGGATGAAAACAAGTATATTGCTCAAATTAGACATGGAGGTAGGATTAATTGATAATTTGTGAGATAATGTATCGCTAAACAAATTTTTTTTTAAGTTTATAGCTCTGTATTTTCATTATTTATTGAGTTGTAAGTCATAAGAAATACGGAAAAGTTGAAAAAATCTCAAAATTTTATAAACAAATTCATGTACTAGCTGATGAACAATAGTTACAGACTTGGTTTTTAGCTTATTTTGAAGATTAATGAATGCTTTATAAAAACGACCTGAATGTCCGTTATCGTATCTCGAATAGTTTATATTAATTTTTTACTTGACAAATCAAGTGTCCGGTGCAACTTTGGTATGGTGTGATATTTAAAAGAGTTATAAAAAAATTTTTTCAGTATTTTGATATATTGCTGTTTTTGTTATTTTTTTTAGCTCAAGAAAAAAAATATAACGGTAGCTAGAATTTGTTTATAACAAATTGTTAAGTTAACAAACAATGAAATTATTGACTATTTTTTATTTTTTCTCTTATTTTTTGGGAATCAAACCACAATAATGTTTTTTATTTTTTTATTTCGACGTTTCGGTAGCGTTCCAGCTACCTTTGTCAAGATTAACTGATAATAAAATAATTTTTGGTCCCTATCTGACACAACGAAAAAATATGACAACTAGACAATCAATAATATTTTGAAGTTTAAGACTACAAAACTTTGTTGTCAAATTTTATTAAGGTCCATTCATAGTAGATCACATCTCTGGTAAAATGTGAAATAAAATATTTTATTTTATGACATCCCAAAGATATGATAGTCTACTAGAAATGGAATCCAGTGAAGTGCACGTTCCAGGAACGGTTTTTATTGGGATAGCGCTTTTTTTCGCTTATTTTGGAAATGTTGTTAATAAAACGCGTTTGTTGTTACTTTTTTGTCGCGGAGCCCTATTTTCATCGTTAAATTAAAACTTTTAATAATAGAGGTAGAGTTCCGGGAGCTGGAACTTTTTTTTCGGAAATTTCCTTTATTTTGTTAATAACAATTGCAATTTCTTACATGCAGTGAAATCCTCAAAACACATTTTTCTAGAGGTCATTCCGAATTCAATGAGCTATTGCTCATATTTTTAGGAGCTTTATCTCTATTTTTCACGTTTTTCAACTTGTAGACTGGACTAATAATAGATAATGAAGTTTGTTGTCAATTATTTAAAAAGGAAGTTAAAGCCAAATTCATAAATGCACGTATTAAATTTTGGATAAACCAATTAAAAAATTTAAAATTTGAAAAGAAGGATGATCTAAAAAAATCGAGACGCGTTGCGAAAGTTTGTAGATTTTTGATAGAGTAAAGAAATTTTTGTTTGATTATTAATATACATAATATATTGAACTAATTTAAATTATCAATGGAAATATGGAAGTGAAAATAAGGAGGATGTAAGATAATGTGTACCCTATTCAAATGTTACATTTGGTCATCGAAAGATGAGATAAAACACCAATTGACAAGAAGCTCCATGGTATTGGAGGAGTAAAATGGCATCGAGAGGAAAAAAGTCAAGGGAGTGTGTGTGTCCTGGATGTACTGGGAGGCTGTTCCATGGCAAAAGAGCAACGAAAAAGTATATGAAATGGCCCTCCGGCGTTGAAAGAACCATAACAATAACCATGGATAACCTAAAATCCATAGGGTCGACAATCTCACCGCAACAAAAACAAGTGAAATAGTTCATAACAGAGCACTCGACATTGTTAATAAGTAAAGACTGAAACACTGTCAAAGCTGTGGTGTATCTGCTAACTGGGAACAGTGAGCTCAATATGCACTTAGAGTTGATCTGTGATATCCTGGCAAGTTTGCGGTTCTTTGCATTAAGCAACGGAAATCACTAGCCTAGAACTCTATGGAATATTCACTTTCAAAGATAGTTGACTTTTTGCCTGTTGGAACAAACCTAATATAATCTAGGCAACATGCACTGTAAGTACTAAATTTTCAAATATGTTTTATGTTGTTTATCGATCGGTTTGCAACCAGCTCTAGCATTATTGGTGAAATTTTTTAATTTGAATATTCAGGTTGAGACGTGGCAGAAGTGATGACAATTTCCACCAAAGCCGGGTATTCTGTTAGGCTATATTCAACTAGAATCGTCTTGACGACTGGTTATATTCTACCAGCTGGTCTAGGGTGCATGAAAGCTACTAAAAATAATGCAAGATTAAACAAACATAAAAAAACAGAAAAGTAATAAAAATATAATAATACATTTTTCAAGACACTGTACAACCGTATGAAATATATCCGTATCTACAATAGACACGCACGCAGTAGAAACCGAATACTTGTAAATTCAAACCAAAACAACCAATAAATCCACAATCAATCTTACACCCGAAAGAAAGGTGGAACCAAGGTGGTCCCAAAAATTCAAATGATAAATTTATATAAACATCAAGACGCTTCAATTAAATCTTTATTTTTCGTTGACCGATTTATAAAAGTCTTCTTAGGTTGGAGCGGTTATTCAAATACTTTTTTAAAAATCAAGGATCTACCTTTCAGTCGAAAAGCCATTACGCATCAGTCTGTTTCAGTAGGATCTAGATAAATGGTCAACGAAAAATTTATTATGTTTATAATATTACTTTTTAAAAATAGTTGTTATTAATAACTAGATAAAAGATTAATTAAGGATGTACAGTAGTTACATTTGAGGTTGAAGCGTATTGTTGATCCATGGGCGTAGATGTACAAATTTTCTTAAATATTTTATAAAAAATTCGGTTGCTTTATTTAAAATTGAATTTATCATAGTCTCACTTGAAGAACCAATGGTTAGACAAAAACAACTTGGCGAGACAGCATCCATACTGATGAAAAAGTTTATTTAGCATTATCAAGAATTTAGTTGTAGTAGGTGAAAACTTTAATACGTATTAGGACACAACAAATAATAAGAAGGGTTACTATATTTTTAGATTACCCAGCTTTCGTAAATCTTTATTTACATCTACAGGGATCTACAAAGTGAGAAAAAACATAATTTTTAAAACATCTCGCTACAACAGTTTCATTAGCGAACTGTCTATACCACCAAAAATAAAGTTTCTTTAAAGTCAGTTGAAGGTAAGTATACATTTAATACTTTTATAATACCTCATGGAAATGTGATTATAAGTTATAAGTGGACTCATACAACATCAACTAAACTAAAACTAGTTATCACTTCATAGTGTAATGTTTTTCGCCGATTTTCTTGCTTCCATTGCCGGATCATCTTTAGGTGTGGATGATTCTCTTGATCTTCTCTAATCCTGGTGGGCGACCAATCTTCATTGCTGACTGTAGTTCTTAAAACTGCAGCTTCCTTAGATTCCACCTTGTTGCAGTGGGAACAGTCTGGTTGGCACGGTCGTCTAGACAGGGAGTCGGCATTTCGGTGTCTCACACCAGCCCGATGCTCGATGTTGAAATAGTATTCTTGGAGTCGTTCAATCCATCTCGCGATCTGGCACTCGGGATTCTTGAACTGCATCAACCACTTGAGTGCTGCATGATCAGTCCGAATTAGAAATTTCTTCCCATAGAGATACTGATAGGAGTGTTCCACAGACTTCACTACCGCTAAAAGTTCTCTTCTCGTGACGCATAAGTTCCGTTCTGGTTTGGAGAGGACTTTGCTGAAATATCCCAGCACTCTTTCTTGGCCTCCTTGGATATGTGAGAGTACTCCCCCAATTCCTACGTTGATAGCATCAGTGTCAAGAATGCAGTCTCCTTCTGGTAACGGATATCCTAGTAACGGTGCCGTTGTAAAATGTCTCTTGAGGGTTTCAAAAGCAGTTTAACAGTCTTCATCCCAATGAAAAGTTCTTGTTTCTTCTGTGAGTCGAGTTAGTGGCTTGGCAATATCTCCAAACTTCCTTATGAACCTTCGATAGTATGTGCAAAGTCCAAGAAAACTCCTGACTGATGACATCATTGTTTGTCGGTTGGTTGCGGCCATTGCTTAATGGAAGCAATTTTCTCTTGATCTACTGCCACTCCTTCGTTACTCACAATATGACCCAGATAGTTTACTCGGTTTTGGAATAACTGACATTTCTTCGGGTTTAACATGAGCTGGGCAGCTTGAAGTCGTTTGAATACGTCTTGCAAATTCTTCAGGTGTTCCTCGAATGTCTTACCTAATACTACGATGTCGTCTAAATAAACCAGGCAAATTTTCCAAGATAACCCTCTCAATACATTTTCCATTAGTCTTTCAAATGTCGCGGGCGCATTACAGAGCCCGAAGGGCATGACGTTGAACTGCCATAATCCGGATCCGGTAGTGAAAGCAGTTTTTTCTTTGTCTTCTGGGTCCATTTCTACTTGCCAATAGCCGGACTTCAGATCCAAAGTGGAAAACATTTTACTGCCAGCCAAAGTGTCAAGCGTATCGTCGATCCGAGGCAGCTGTAAATGTAAATTCATTACGTCCATTTCCAGAATGGCATTACGGCATCTGAGAGAGGCTATCAGTATGAGGGGGTTTTCCTGGGACTGAGGTTCATGGTTTGCAGGAGTCCCAGGGCGCTTACACGAGCTGTGTACATGCCCTAGCTCGCCACAATTCCTGCATCTAATCTTCCTCGGCTTTCGGTCTACCATGCTTTTTATCAAATTGACTAACTGGTCAAATTTAACTTCGTCACCCTCTTCTTGAACGGTCCTAACTTTGTTATATCCTGACGCCTTCGTGGTTGCTTCATATTCAAGAGCAGTAGTCAATGCATCGACCAATGTTTTGGGATGGGCTAAACGAAGCTTCCTCTGAATATCAGGGTCACGTAAGCAATCAATAAAGGCCTGGATGCCTAGACATTCCATCATGTTTTCTGGTGCTGATGGATAAGCAAATCGGACTAGTCGGGCGATATCCACTTCATACTCTTGAAGGGTTTCATCACGTCTCTGCCTTCGATTCTTCATCTGAGATTGGTACAAGTGTTCTATAGATGTTCGTGACCATATCGCATGTCCAACCTCTTCTTTAGCTGCTCGAAGTCATCCGTTTCTTCAAGAGGTATCGTCTGAAGCACATCCAAGGCATCTCCCCGAAGCGCGATGGTCAAGTTCACTGCCTTCTCCCTGTCGAACCAATTATTCGCTCTAGCGGCTGCTTCAAACTGCTTAACATAGTTGGTCCACGACATCTTTCCGTCGAACGTTGGGGCCTTGACTCGAGCAAAACTGCCAATATCTTCTATCTTGGGGAGTGTTTCTGGCTTGCAGGGTTTTATTTGCTCGATCTTTTTTCTTCCGTCTTGTGTTCTTGATTCTGCCATTTTTCTCTCTAATTGTTGTTATTTGATTCTCAATATCTGATTTAAGGGACGAAATTTTATTTTCAACTTTATTTTCGACAGCGGTAATATCATTTTTTATTGACAAAATATCGGCGGAAATATCGTCCTTTATAGTAGAAATCTTCTAGTCCATGTAGGAAATGTTAGCAGAAATATCATTCTTCATGGTAGAAATTTTCTCGTCCATGGAAGAGATGTTAGCAGAAATATCATTCTTCATGGTAGAAATCTTCTCGTCCACATTAGCAGAAATATCGTCCTTCATTGCAGAAATTGACGAGATTATGGTGGAGGACTCGTCATTGAATAAGAATGTTTCTGGATCCAAGTCTTCACTTTCCAGTACTATTTTCAGTCTTTCAACTAATTCGCTCTTCTTTCCGGACGTTTCCAGCTCGCGATTTTCTAATTCTGCTTTTAGTTCCGTCACTTTCAGGTCACATAGTCTCTTAGCCATTTTTACGTAATTATTTACTTATATTACCCCACACCTGACACCAATGTAATGTTTTTCATATTTATTTAAACAGTTTTTCAACGTGGGATAAATTTTTACGCTCACTATGGCTAAATACTATTGATTTATTAAAGAAACACTTACAAACTATAATAAACTTAATTTAGGTATATACACACTACTTAATGTCTATCAATTTATCTACACTCGGTATAATAATTGTCCTAATTTATCTTCAACACTATTTATATTCACTTTCTGTTCACTCACTGTATACTGAATCTGTTTACCGATTCACTGTATACTGAACAACTCCCCGACTCACCCGAAAACCCGCGTATATATAGGTTCTCGAATCTCCAGCACTTTCTTGAATTCACCGCCTTCTACGCTGTTGGAAAACAGTCTCGATATTACCTGCGAAAGAACCTTTCTAGAAAGGTCGCATTCATAGTTTGCGACGGAACCGGCTTCAGAATCAGTGAGTTCGTAACAATAGTATCATCTGTCTGTCTGATCGCGATAACCTCAAAAACTACTGCACCGATTTTCAATAAGGCTTCAAGCATTTCATGTACATTTTTTCACTCTTCTACAACTCTTTTTTGGAGTGATTGATATTTGTTATAGATTTCATAGTTTCAGGAATGTGGTTCTAAAGTTTAGATGCAAAGTGAATACGTGATCTTAGAGCAACGACCTTAACCATTAAGGACTTAATATACTTATCTCTTTGGCGAGTGTTGTACTGATGTGAAGGACACAATGCTGTATGTTTATTTGTAAATTTAGTGCCAGAGCATAAGAAATAAGGCTGCTGTATGTCCAGCATGCGAGTGTCGATGTGTAATTTATCAGAAGGATACCTACTATTTTAAGAGAAAATTCACTCAGGAAAACGCCTTTGCAATCTTTTTTTTTATTAATTTAATCTGCATCAACCACTAAGGGTTATTAGCAGCGGTACGCTATTGATTATTAACATGCATTTTTAAATTAAATTTGAGAATACATATTTGTGCCTATTAGGAACTTAATAATATTTTCAATAATACACTTTTCACCACGAATATTCAACAACGTGCACTGAGAGGTGAATATTTTTTTTTCATTGTTGTATTTAGGACACTGCTCTAGAAAATGCTGGACACTGAAACTGTACGTCTTTGCATTATTTCAATTTGATGAATACGAGTATTCAATGCTCCTCTCCACACTACTATTCTATTACGTATATGACTTTCCACAGGCGAGTACAGTTAGCTCTCCACAACGAGCGACTCTTTACTATGTGCATTTCATTACCGAAGTTGACATTTTAAAATCACGCAAACAACTATCTGCTTCAAAGGTTTATGAAAAAGTAAGGCAAATAGCAAATATATTTGTTATCCAACCTACCATCAGTAAATATTGGGAGAAATGTAGGTGGTTATATGTAAACAGGTGGGAATACTTCTAATGTCAAAGATTCATAGTGGATTATCGGACCCTTTTGATTAAACAGGTAAAAAAATGTTTTTGGTGTCGAAATTACGCCCGCCGCCAGTAGGATCACTCATGGGTTGTTTTGAATTCATGTGATAAATCATTTTCTTAGTTTAAATTTGGATCTCAATATCTGTTCCTTGTTCATCTACATTACATTATAAGGTTTTATGTTTTTTGTTTTAGTTTTTAATTAATCTAAGTAATTTTTGTTTGCATGAATCCACCTTATGTTAAACTTTAAAATCACGTTTACTTCGTACCATTTTGTACAAAAACTATAAAAACAACTCGTGAGAATAAAAATTTACACCAGAAATATTACAAACGTCGCTTAAGCATAGCACATAATGGATATAAATTTCAATAATATTTTAAAACTATTTAACAATTAAATATTTTTTGTTATTTGAGACAAACTGTATAATTATGTTTATAAAGTTGTGGAAACAACAATTACTTCATTCTACCTACTGCTACCGCTACGCTACTACTACCGTCTAGTGTCCATACTTCCACAAGTCACTGATCACTAGCTAAGATTAGTAGTATCCCACCTTAATCTGTTTTAGAATTTCCCAATCGACAAAAAAGACGTAGGTAGAGGTGTTGAAGACATTTTAATTTATAAATGGATCTAGATTTCAATTTCTGTCGATTTAAATAAAACCAATTTTTCATAAAAAATACCAAAGACCACATAGTCGTTTTATAATAAATGCCCGTACACTTATTTTTCGACGTATTCAATCTATTTCTTGAATATTAAACAGTTTCGTTTAACGAAATTATTAATAATTACAATATATCAATTTTATAGCAAAGGTAGCGTACGAACACAATCCTTGAGCTATATCATACGTTTATAGCTATAATAAATCTATTTTTTTTTCCAGAATATAAATACCACTCCTAGATGTTTGTGGATTTACTAACAGTACGTTATATGGATAGGACTCAGCTCGAATATTGAATATCATTAAATAGAAGGAAAAAGGTATGATAAGATAGAGTGAAAATAATTTAAAAACAATTTTCTATTGTTTAAAATAACTTTTTCGAAAATCGTTTGGAAATATTTCTAGCAAGAATTTTTTCCGCAAATCACTGGGAAAGTTTGACATTCCAGACAAAATTTCTCAAGGAAGAAGTCAAGATTTCCCATTCACTTCTTTTCTGGAGCCTGATTCTTGACCGAGGGAGAAAAGATCCCCGAGAGAACAGATATTTTGTCTTCGTCACTGCAATGACGGAGTGAACAAGAGAGATGAAGACAAAATATTTGTTCTCCCGGAAAGCTTTACTTCCTCAATCAAGAATCAGACCCCTGTCCTGTAGGAAAGTTATATTTCCCCACAGTTATTAGTACTTTACATCCACATCCATCTTATTCTTAAGAAAGTTTTCGGTATATCTCTCAGTAAAGTTTGATAACATCCACCCGCTTAGCCTCTTCAAAATAGTAATATCTTCACCAGATTATGTCTAATATCAAAATTTCGAATTGTCTCACCAATATAGGCAGCATTACATTCAAGTTTTTATATCCCAGACCTTTTCAATGGGGATATTTTTGTTTTTACACTCAACAATTTTTCTAATTACATTGTTTTTTGTATTAAAAAGAATTGTTGTATTTTTTGCTGAAGATATTATCAGAAATATTAGATTTTTTATCAACTTTCCCATTGGAAAGTGGAATTAATTAGAATTAGATAGTTTCATTTAAAAATTACTATGAGTAGATTCCACAAGAAAATTCGAACGCTATTCAGGTTTGCTTTTCTCAATGTACTTGCGGAAACATACATTTGCTAAACATCAAAAAATAAAATTGGTTTTTTATTCAGATTTAATTGCTAGGACGTCACAAATTTCAAAAGCGAAGTGACGGTGATTCACTACTGCGTTAAAATTAAAAATGAATTATCATCTTCAGAGTACCAGACTGCACTAAGATAGTATGTGATTGCGTTGGTGCCTTTAACGCACTCGGAGACAGCTACAAGGTCACGGTAGCCACGGCACGAGTGCCATTAAGGTATTCAAAAAGCGGAAAGGATCATTGATTTACTGGAACTCTTCTGCATTGTCGCAAAATCGACAATACACATGGTCACAAGACTGTGTGTGGCTTTAGAGTGGGCAATAATATCACCAGAACAGAGAAAGGGGAAGCTATTCATTAGTTAGAAAAACTGTCAAGGTCGTAGAAGGTCTGTTATCATGAAACTGAAAGTTAAACAGTCACGCAAAATTCATGCGGTTGACAGACGAAGCCATCTGCAGGCTATGACAACTAGAGATGGAAACTGTGGAGAACATCATATGCCAATGCTGTCTGGCGAATGTACGGTTTCTCGGAGTAGATAATGAGCAGCTACCGGCAAGAAACTGCATGGAATGTTCAGTCTCAAGGGTGATTGGTGAGTAAGATATTCAGACGACCACAATAGATCTGGGAAGATCGCAGTGCAATATGCTAATAAGATACCTCACTAATCTAATGCTTGTAACAAGTATAGACTGTAGGGGCGCTTTAACTAACTTATATAATTAACAGAGCATAGCCAATTCAAGCATTGTAGTTACAAAATCGAATTTAACAGAACCGATCTCTAGAAGCACCAGGCAGAAATACGCTCCTGTCTTTGTATTAACATGTGTGGGTTCAGCTATTTACCGTATTCTAGCATTTTTCAACTCAGATTCGTATCAATCAAAACTTTGTTTTAAAACATTACAAACCAATCACTTAAAATTTCCAAAAAACAGAAATTTATGAAGACATTTTTACCCAGAAACAAGTATAAATAGAGTTTTGTCCACGACCACCTAATAATAAGTCAATATTTTACCTCCTAACTAAAGGTATAATATGGTGTATTATGGTTCATAATTCACGACTAGAAATGGGGGTACAATATGAAATAAACTATTAAATCTGTGTATTTTGTTCAGGGAATTTGTTTCTGACATATATCGTATCTATAAAATATTGTAATTTTTAGTATTGATACTTTTCATAACGATATTTTCTAATATTAGGTATTTTAAAACAATATATTTATAACGGTACGTTGTATTGATACTTTCTACAGTATCGCCCATCTCTATATATGTCAAATTATTTGAGGTAGATGCCACAACATTTTGAGGTTAGTAATATGCCAAATCGCTACTGACTTTTATTTATTAATAAATAAATTAAGTGTCGTGGACTAAGTATAGTATTCTACTCGCAATTTATGGCCATAATTCACTTGGGTATCTTGCGCCCCTCGCCTGCGGCTCGTGACGCAAACGTCACCCATCGTGAATTATGGCTATCATAAATTGCTCGTTTAATAATATACTATTATCCACACTTATGAGTATTTGAGTATTACTTTATTCACTAAAAGGTCAATAAAACTACTTTATTCCACTAGTGGAAGAGTGAGTGCAATGCCATGAAGAAGTTTTCGACAGTGTTTATCCCAACATGAAGCATGAACATTTTTCATTAGTTTATCGTAAAAATTATCGGTCGCTGGATAACTTCTTAAGACGTAAGAACATGTATTTTCTACATGTCCTTTCTTGAATTATTCACCAGCCTCACCAATTTTCATAAATGGGATCAATAAGCAATCGACACTATATAGTAAATCCACCGCAATATAGGTTAAATTAATTTCAATAATTTTAGACATTATACTCCATTTCACGTCTTGCATCTCAGTGCGAGCGGAGCTAGACTGCTAAATTTCTCCTTGTATGATCTTCTCATGAAAAAAATGGAGGTTAAGTATCTTGAAAGATAGGGGATATTATGGAATTCTTATGAATAAACTCATTTCTTAAGTTAAACCATTTTATTTGGTTTTATATTAACAAATTCGAGTAGGTACTTATCGTGAAAGTGATTTGATTTAAGCTGCAATTAAATTCAATCATGACCCAATTCAACACTGATTATTCTTATATCTTATTTAGATAGTAGGTATGTGAAAATTGGAAACATTGGAAAGCTGGAAATGTATAAAAATGCTATTAGTTTTGGATACTGGATAGACTCTGAGGTTAGTAGATATAAGCAATAGTTTGAATTAGTATGGTCTTTCTAAGGTCCATTTTTCAAGATTAACTTCAAATTGGGATATATTCCAAAAGGATGAGGACAGACTGCTTCATTCCTAAGAGCGGCAAACGCCCCCAAAAGGAACTTAAAGACCATCAACTTTAGCTCTTTTCTACTCACAAATATGGAAAAAATACTCAAAATATACATGAGAAGTGAATATTTATCAAAAACACAATTTCACGAAGAAAAATTCTTTCACCGATCAGGCAAGTTCACTGTAAATGCTTTGCATCCTTACGTAAAAGACCAAGAAAATGCAAAAGTTTCAAAGGAAGTGTATTCATAGATATAGAGAGGGTACATTTGATATCACATATAAAACAATCAGCAAGTACAATCAAATGGGTTCGATTCATACTAAATACTAGAAAAATAATCACAGACATCGGAAGTCAATCGACTAGTCCCTAAGGAGGAATTTTATTCATTTATTCAATAGCTACACTGCTCTACGGAAAAACCAAATCACAGAGCAAGGAAAACGAGGAATAAAGCGGAGAGTTCTTCTGAATGTTGATTCGACGTTCGACTTACATTTAAAAAACTCTAATCGAGGTACACAAAAATTGAATATCCCTAGTATATTTGGGCAGCCAATTATATCATTTATAATTTATATACCAAGATTACCAAATTAATCGCGTCTCTGTTCCAATCTTACTAACATATCTCAGTCGGTGCGCCAACTAATGGGTAAATACAATAGTGTTATGTTATCTATGAATACAATCACTCAAACAGCAGTTTAAAAAACGCATTTGAACTGCTTTCATACGCTTAATATGCCATTGATAAAATGGACTACACACAAAACATGCGTGTTTTAGCTTGGATCTTATAAAACCATAATATAGGGTTCTTAATGTGGATACTTTGGGATTGTTCCATTTGGCGATAGAACCGTTCTTGTATTGTTCGCGCAAAAGCGGTATTTCTTTCGCGTTCCAACTGCTTATAGTATCGTTCTTGGTACTGCTTGGGACGGTATACAAACTGAACCTTCTGGAAGGGGAGATAAAGTTGATGTGCTCATCCCAAATTAGAATTTGCGCACTATACAATACTTGATTTCAGAACGATTTCACAACGTTTCATAGATACGTGCCAGTTGTAACAAACCTTTTTTTTATTGGTGAACCATTTTAACTATTTAAGGCACGCCCTAGCGTGTTTAAATCGAACTTTAAAAAACGCGCGTGTTTTAAAGTTACCGTGGCAACATCAACAACTCGAGAAACGGAAGTCTAAATCTATGATCTAAATCATGTCTAAATGACATTTTTTTATTATTGATCTGACAGGAGTTTGTAACGTCTAAACTTTCATTCGAACAATATTTAAGAATGTCAAATTTATAAATTAAAATGGAAAGTGCCGTTGGTATTGTTTGAAATATTGATATTTCGATTTTTCAAATCTTAGGAAATGGAATTTAAATTAATACTATTGACATTCACAGAACTCAATAAGGTTGAACTTCCATCAAAACACAAATTAGTTTATGCTTTTCTCATTATCATGACAACGCAAGGTATACATCATATTATTATATAATATATAATCAGTAAAGATCAGTAAAGGTTTAAGGTCGTTGAATGGTGATGTTTTTTATAGAGTACATAAACTTAAGCAAATCAGTTTTAAGGCCAAAGGCATAACATTGCATTTGGCTGGATTGAGTGGAAGACATTCTTTATGGTTGAAATAATACCCTTCTTGGTGTGCGTTATCGATTGTTAATCTCCTTCTATCACATTACGTAGGAAGAAATGGAAAAAAGGCAGGTCTGTGATTAATCATAATCAAAATATCACAATAATGAACCGTTTGAATGTTTTACAAAAATTTGATTGGTTGATGTTTAGATTACGCGCCAGCGCAACCTATCAATCGGGAGCTCAAAATACTATGAAGGCGTTACTTTCGTAGCGGCAATGTGTCTTACGTCTTTTTCTACTGTCACACTGACAGTTCTTGTCAGGTGTGTACTTTGTTGCTTACGGTCAATTATTACATGCCGAAAATCCGGATATACGTCACAATCGATGACGCACACCAAGAAGGGTATTATTTCAACTATACTCAGTTCTTGTTGGAGTTGACAGAACTTATGTTCTTATATTTGTCACAAAGCTTACATATTATACAGTACTATTCAAAAGTCCCCCCTCGTATCTTTTGAACGGCTACACTTACATTAGTAAAATTTGGAGGGTGAAAATAAGTTGATGTAAACCTCTCTACGAATGGTAACAGGTGACGTAATAGTAATAGATGACGTCACAGTGCCACTCTGGCCAATAATTTTAAATAGGACCTTATGGCAAGTGATATCTCGTTTGAAAGGCATTGACATTGGCTACATAGCCATATTAATTTTGTTTGGGTTAAAACTTATTTTGACGGATAAATTAAATAAATACCAAAATTATCATTTCACATTTAAATATTAAAGATTTCTCAGTCCGCATCTGATAGTTATCAAAAAAATTGAAGTTTTCAATTTAATAGTATTTGTTGCTTTGCAAAGTTTTTCTAAATAGCTTAAATATTTAATTTTATTATTGTTTAACGAGACGCTTAAGAGTTTACATAGGCAAAATGGTACGTACTCATGCCGACAAAGTAGCAGCTATCTTAATAATTGGTGAATCTAGAAAGAATCCCTATGAAGCGGAACGTTTTTTTAATGCGAGATATCCAGATCGCCCTATCTCGAGAACTTATTTGAGGGAACTTCTTCACAAGTTTGAAGCAACAGGTAGTGTTCAAGATGCCAAACGATCTGGTCGACCAACATTTAGTGATGATAAAAAAATTGATATAGTTGCTGAAATGGTAGTAAACCCTACTTCCTGTTCAACTAAAGTTGCGTCTATCTGTGAAGTAAGTAAAAGTACAGTACAGAGAGTGTTGGCTAAAAATTAATTTCATCCATACAAGTTAAAAATGGAGCACCACCTTTCGGATGACGACCCCGACAGAAGACTCGAATTCTGGGACGTCATCTATTACTATTACGTCACCTGTTACAATTCGTAGAGAAGTTTACAACACTTCATTTCCACCCTCCAAATTTTATTAATGCAAGTGTAGCCGTTCAGAAGATACGAGGGGGGGAGGGGACTTTTGAATAGCACTGTATATAAAACACTAAAATAAAATAAAATTGACGAAACAATTCTTAAATACTGTTTACCATTGAATAGA
>CAJUYG010000680.1:46170-62854 GCA_910591675.1 Galerucella calmariensis | reverse complement strand
GATGTTTTTTATCCAATCTCCGCCACTGTTAATATCTTCACAATCTCAACAACAGAAATAATATTTAAATTAATAGGGAATGTAGAGATCGAGAGATGGGTATTCGCCGGTAAACCATATCTCGCATTTTCATTTATTTATTATTTATTTTTTTCACAACACAATACAACGATGGCAAGCAAGTAAAGGGAAAGATCAGGTTATAGACACTATAGACAGCTCACTATTAATATTATTCATTACTGATGGTGTGTATAAATGTTTTCTTCGGACATTGGTAAATTACCCTTGTCATTCATTTTTTACGTTAAATGTAACGCTAATTGCCTCTTTCCATTTTTCAGTTTGCGATGTGAATATACAGACGCTTTAAGGCTTGTTCGTATACTCTTCTGTTTTATGAAAAGCCTTTTGTTTTACGTATTTCATGCCTCATTTGATAAATGGTAATGAGAGTACCATGGTGTTTTTTTTAAACTTTGACTGACGACCTTTAATGAATAACGGAGATTATTTGGAAAAACTATACAAAACTTAATTTTATTAAATTGGCAGAAAACAGAAATTTCATATAACAAACACATTGAAATCTCTCAAACACCATTCAACATTAAGACAATATTTTTAATTTACTGTTTCACCTTCTGGAAAGAGTTCCAACTGCTTCACTTCACGTTTGATTAACTTTGACGTGCTTTTTTCTGTTTCGGTTTAGATAGGAATCGCCAATAAAAAGCTTTATGACTGCTTTGCATGTCAAACTCATAAACTCATCTCAAAAAGCAACAGCGCGTTCAAATGATACGAATTGATTCATGAGACAAATATTTTTTTCAGTCCTAGACTAACATTCAACGATGTTGTGAGTTCAGTTGAAAACGTTGATGTTTTTTTACTTATAAAATGAGAATTTTCTATGCCTTTGTTGAGGCTATCAGTTCTTTTTTCTCAATAGGGGGCTCCATTTAATGCATGAATAAAAAAGCGAATTTTATGACAAAATCCTGATCAATGTGTTGCCAGCATAATGGTTTTATGACAAAATCCGAATGCTGATATCAATGTGTTGCCAGCATAATGGAAAATGTGCGAATTTAATGACAAAATCCTAATGCTGATCAATGTGTCACCACATTCTTGGGATGCCCTCTTTCTGTCACAAAACTTCACGTGAACAAGCCCTTTAAGGTCCTCATTTCCAGAGAGACCAATGGGATAGCGAAGAAATCTACTTCCTAGAAACGGACTACGTGATTTATATTGATGGATCCAAAACCGGAAACGGGGCTGGAGCGGCGGTCTTTAGCAGGAAACCCAGAGTTGAAATCACAGCCAGCCTGGGCAGGTACGCTACCATCTTTCAAGCTGAAGTATACGCCATTGAACTGGCTACAAGAGAGCTGATGAATCAACCTGTTGTAAAAAAGAACATAAGCATCCTGTCAGATAGCCAGGCTGCTCTAAAAGCACTGAGCTCGAACAGGATAAAATCTAAGATGGTATACAGCTGTCTACAATCCCTTGAATTACTAGGCGCAAGGAAAACAGAGTCATTTTGACCTGGGTGCCGGCGCGTCGAGGAGTGGAGGGCAATGAGGAGGCCGACACTCTGGCAAAAAAGGGATCAAGATTATTTATCGGACCTGCACAATTTTTTAGCATTGCCGAAAGCACTGCTAGATCAGCCATAGCTACCTGGGCGGAGAGGAAAACCCACACGTACTGGGCAGACATACCGGCGCTCTCTCATCACTCGAAGGCGTTCATATACCACCCCTCGAGTACAAAAAATAAGCAGATCCTGGAATGGAGCAGAGCAAACCTACGCATTCTGACGGGACTGCTTACAGGTCATTGTAGACTAAACTACCACCTAAAGAAGATCAGTCTGGTTCAGATCTCGGACTGAAGGTTCTGTAATTTGGAGGACGAAGCTGAGGAGCACATACTACGCTCATGCTCAGCCTTGGGAAGGGTAAGGTATAATATATTCGGTTTTAGTACCTTAGAACCGAACGACTTCAAAAAAATATCACCAAATACAACCATGGACTTCGTCAAAAGCACATGCTTGTGGGGTGAATTGTAATCCCTAGGGGTAAGCCACAATAGACCTAACGAAGGTCGCAGTGGAGGTGGCGAGAAGGCACCACTCACAGAGAACCTAACCTAACCTAACCTATGTGTTGCCAGCATAATGGAAAATATGAATTCAGTACTTAACCCTTAATCAGTTTTCATTTGAAAATGCATTATAGTTTAATCCACAGTTACATATTGAACCCAGTTCACTTACTCAGCGAAAGTTCCATTGAATTACCGGCACTAACAGAAAGGCTAATAGTAGCCGATAATCGATTTGGTAAATACAAAAGAAGAACGAATAATCGAATGCAAAGAGTGCCGCGTGGCAACGCTCTGTCATTTTCGGTCCTATTCACTAGCGTCTTTTTTATACTCCTCATCATTTTATCACAATAGTAAGATAGGTATATGTTTTGTTTCTCTATATCTGTATTTTTCCAAACTGTCTTCAAATTCAAAATCGGACTACCTATAAGGCATCAAGACTTAGTGCAAAATATAGTTTTAAAAAATTGCAATAGCAACACAAGTAATAGTCCCATAGTACTTATGTTCTTCGCCCACATAAAGTGCATATAAAGGACTTATTTTCTACTATAATTATAATGACGACGATAAGATATTTTTAGAAAATCACATTCTAGTATTTCCGAATTTTCTTCGCTCCTAACTATCCGATCACTTCACTGGAAAAGCGTTGTATTTGTATTTTTATTATCTACAATATTCATATGGTGACACAATTACGATTACATAATAAGCTCTCATGTTATTAACAAAAAACTAAATAGCTTATAAAACTTTCGTGAGCAACATTTGCGAGTCAAAAATTCATACTTCGTCATGTATTTTACTGGCACAGTCCGTTCTCTACCAGGTTTTTGGTCATAAAAATGTACCTATTGTTTGGACTAAACTGGTTTAATGGAGAAATTTTCACCAAACATAATTTTAACTTATTGGATTTGCACAAATACGCCGAGACCGAGCTACAAGTGATGTCCCTATTCATTCATTCATACCTTTGGGTTGTGCTCAACAGCCCATGCACTTGGACTGAATCTTTGTACCATTACCCATGTTATCTACCTACTTCCATTCCAGAAGCTTCGTATGTCCCTTCAATTGCAAACCAGAATGGTTCGATAAATCTTGTAGATCATACCTACCTACCCCGTTCAAGTTAGAAGTGCATTTCAATATCTTTCGGGGTATATAGCCCGAGAAGTAGATGCTTCTTCTCAATTGTACGGTCATTGTTGTTTTTTGAAAATATTTTTCAAATCATATGTAATGCGTTATAATAGTATTAAATCTATTATTCATCGATATGTATTAGTAACACGCTCTGAACTTTTCATAAATTTTTTAATCCCCAAACTAATCAATTTCACTTAAAATTCAATAAGGAAAAAGAAAAAGAAACCATCCGTTAATCTATTATTTGTCATTATAAGTGATAAAATCAATTCAACAGAAGCGAGCATATTTATAATTTCAAGACAAATTTTTATTAGTTAAAAATTTTATCGAAAATTTCCATACCTACGCTTTAAAATATGTAAGAGATAATTATTCAAATACTTTAAAATGTACAACCATAGCCTTTCAGTCTAACCGCGATTAAACATCCATCTGTTTCAGATGTATCTAGATAAAACTATAACAGGTTTATTCGAAAATTCTTTTCGATGACGGAAATCGATAAATCTACCTTGTCAATAACCAGATTTATTTCTCCGAATTATACGTTTCAGATAGATATTTTCGGGGCAACAGAATATATAATTATATGAATTATTAAATTCTAATTTGGGTTCTATGTACGAGATTTTTTTATTTTTTAACGCAGATCAATTTTCAAAACAAAAATAAGTTATTTTAATGTGGTTTTGGAGTTATTTCACATGCTCACGCACAAATTCCTTACACTGAGAAAACAAATAATTATGAACGTGTCTGTTTGCTATTTTGGGGGAGTGCCGACAATAGCATATTTTCAAAATCATACACCAAATGAATGTAATTACATTTAAATTAGAACGAAACAAAGTGATTTCAAGCTGTTCTAAATAAACACAATAGATCATAAATTAACATTAAAATCGCCTTATTTACTCAAGTATGAAAGTATTTTCGTCGTCTCTCGTTCACTCATACTCATGTACGTCCCGGTGGGGGATAGGAATATGGTACTATTATGTAATGTTTTTTTCCTGGTATATCTGCAATATTAACAATACTATTTTTTGTTGTCCATCTATCAATAACCAGTCTCTGGATATCAAAACAGAGGTTTGTTGACTTTTCCCTGGCGTTATATGTTATGTTACTCGAATTCATGTATTTTTTGTTCTTTTCAGTATTTTGCGTAATCATTCTCTTCGTGCATCTATGCTAATCTTTTATTCTTACCATTTTTTACCACAAAACATCAACAGAGCCACCTGGTAAGTGATTTAAAAGACCATAAAATTTATCCTTATGAGCAATCCATAAATCGTGTCACACGTTTCATATATTTTTTTCTGTTGTACCCATATTACTTTCACCAGTAGGTTAGGTTTATGGTGAGTGAGTCTATTTGGCGACTGCCACTTTCAAGACTCCATTCATTGTGGCTCAAATCTATCCATATTCCTCAAAACAAATTCACCTTCTTCAAAACCCGATTTTGTGGATGATATTTCAGGTATGGATGTAGGCTCAAATCCTGCCAAACATCAGATACCTGATTTGGGCCGCGGTGGGAAAGGTACAAGAATATGAGGCAAACTAATGCAGTTTTTTCGGGGTGCACAGACATATGTCCTTTTTGTCCAACTGTGAATATTGTCCAAGGTCTTTTGTAGGATATTCTATTCTGACCTATTCCTTGCCATAATGATAATGTCGTCTACATACGCTTGCAGCTTAATTTTTCTTCTTTAGAGATCAGCAATAAAATAGCTAGAGGATAAAAATACTAATCCAGGAATTATATGAGATATACTAAATTTGTTTGATGCATGTATTATTAATCAGAGCTATTTTACTTTTGACAATATTAGGTATATAGATGATTTGTGGCCAGCTAGATCGCCAGACCTTACGCCGTTAGATTTTTTTCTGTGGGGTTATCTCAAGAACAAAGTATATGCAACACAACCAACTAGCATTGTAGACCTCAAAGACAGGATAACTACAGAAATACGGAATATTTCACCTCAAACTTTAAACAAAATTAATGAGGAGTTCTATAGGAGAGTGTGCTATTGCCAACAACTAGGTGGATAACATTTTGAGCATTTATTTTAATGTATCAAAATCAAATACATCAGGTATTTTATGTATGTGTTTAATAACTGTAAAAATAAAAAATTCACCCTGTATAATCATAATTGACCATACATTATTTAGTTTGTTGGAATCGGTTCATTAAGAGGATTTCAAAAATATGCAAATATACAGGGTGTTTCATTAAAAAAAACAATACCGACTATGGCATACTTGCGTGAATCACCCTGTACATTTACATTTATGTTCACATAACGCACAACTCAATTCAAAAGTTGACGTGTCTCGATAATGAATTTTATTCCATAAGTGGTTTCCACACTGTATATTATTTTTCAGACATATTATTAATTTACATCCACCAACATTAAACGCTGAAGAAATAACTGAATTAATTACCTTGATTTGAAAATATAAAGAGTCAATAATATACTTGATTTTTCAATTTACAGAAAACCAACACATAGGTACCTACTGATATAATTCCAGTCATACCATGTCACATAAATTAACTGCATATAATTCAATGATACATGAAGTATTTTCAGTTCCAATAAATAATTATATTTTTCATAGGAAAATTAGTATAATTAAACAGCCACATCCAACGGTTCTCCATTGCATGTAATATATAAATAAATGTATAAGAAAGACAGAAACAATGGCACTATAACTAATTTTTTCCTGAAAAAAACTGAATTAAATAAAAAATTATAAATACCATCATATATAGGCTGGTAAATTTTCAATACTATTTCGAAGATAATATCTTTATCAAAAAATACATCAATTTTCTCCAAAACATAAAGCAATGTAAGTAAAAAATTGTTAAGAGTAAAAACAAAAATATCCCCATTAAAATAATCAGAAAAATATATTAACTCAAATGTCCATAATATAATGCTGTCTATTTCTTACTGGTAAACTTTCAATACTATTTCAAAGAAATTTTTTTGACAATTCCAAAAACCAATCAAATTTCCTCATTTTATACCATATGAACAATCTCAGCCAATCATGTTAACATTACACTGATAACAGACCATGGGCAATTTTCACGTTGCTATTTTCACGTTGCTATGGATACATATTGATTTATTCCGATTTTGAAGTTTCGAATATTTAATATTTCGAAATGTCACGATTTGGTTGTAATACTGAAATAAAAAATTTTCTATCTGAATAACCCTCGGACATTGATAAATGCTCAAAAATTGTATGACAACTTTCTCAAGCTTGTTGCTTGTAGGCAACAGACCTCCGCCTACGGCGTAGGTCTGTTTCCAAGCAACAAGCTTTCGAAATCTGTCATAAAATTTTTCGAACAATTATCAATGTCCTTGGGTTATTACTACTGATAATTTTTTACTGGATATAGTAACCAATCAAATTACTTAATTTCAAGTCATGTGTCAAATATCATCCAATCACCGCTGTATTACAGCGATAATACCCTACATGTGGTGTTCTCAGTTTGGTGTTTACTTTTTATTAAACATTAATTAAACGTCAAACTGACAACTGGATTAAAAATGTCGCGAAGATTAGGTATTGCATCTAACGATTCAATTAATTTACCAATTGTACTTTCCACAACTGTAGTTTTAAATAAAAATGAATACTATTTGATTGAAATTGATAAAGTTTGTATTGAAAATTATTAAACATCAGATTGGCAATCAATTTTTTGAAAGCTACGAAGTAAAAAATTATCTTATCGAATACTCCTCGGGTCTTGATAAATACTCAAAATTTTGTCGTAGAGAATCCTTCAAGCGTGTTGCAGCACGCTTTCAGCATTCTCTATGACAAAATTATCTCGGTATTATCAAGACCCTAGGGGTATTACTACTGATAATAGCTTTATCAAAAAATTACATCAATTTTCTCCAAAACATAGAGCAATGCAAGTAAAAAATTGTTAAGAGTAAAAACAAAAATATCCCCATTAAAATGATCAGGAAAGTATAGAAACTCAAATGTCCATCTATCATGACCATTTACGAGCATACAGTTTAGAAAACACAGATAAATCCTATCACTCAGAACATCTACTTGTAACCAAATTTTCATTGGATACCTATCACAGATCTAGAAATACTACATATTTGTGATAAGAAGCAAGTACTAGATTCAATTGATGAATTAGAAATTCTTATGAATAAAAATCGTATGACCTCCGACGTAATACATATATGTATGCCCCCTAATTGCACTTATTCAATAAACCACTACTGTCTTACTGTCACAAGCATTTGTTCGGGTGTATTTTGTTCAAGAAACTAAAACTTTTGGAATTATGGATGCTATACATTGAGCACTCGCTTTCAAATACTTTAAATAATCTATATAGGGCGTTTGGAGGAGGGGCTTTTATGTTAGTGGATTTCAGGTAAATAATAATTATGTGATAATCTAAATATGTACAACTGTGTGGGGTTCAATATATCCTTAGTCAACCTTTACAAAAAAATTACATTTTACGTACTAATTTCCGGATAAAAAATCGTCCATTTTTGGCGTCAAGTAATTTTCGTCCCCAAACACTTTACTTTTCGTCTCGCTATGGTCGCTCATATTTATCAATAATATTTATTTATCTGTATATAATTTGAATAATCATGGGTAATTCTGAATCTGGTAGTTTACCTTCTGATTTGGAAGAAATTAAGCGAAATATCGTCGACTCGTTGTTATTATGACATACCATCAGATAATTAACTATATTAACTATAAATAAAATAAAAATTGTATGTAACCTTTTATGCACTGCCACTGTGTGTTCAATTATCATATCTGAGTAATTCCTCTAATAACAGGATAAAGGTGCGCCTCCCCATAAGTTTATGATTTCTGTTTTTAATAATAAACCCTTTTAAAATCTAAATTGCCTACACGGTAAATTCGTTCTATTGTTATTTTTTTAAAGGAACTCAGCAAACCGTGTAAATTGTCGTTATGACACTCAAAAGGTTAGTCATTTATTTAATGGAATCGGAAAAATTGAGGAAACTATATTTTTCCGCTCTCTCAAAGGATACAGATTAATTAGATCATTATATTGTTACCACTGGAAAATAACTTCAAATATTTTTTATTATATAGAAATATTTTAGAAGCAATAAAAGTGAGAGGAAACGAATTTCAGGGTAAAGTGATAAGAAATAAAAATTATAAAAACATATTTTCGATCAGTATAGGGAAGATGTGTAATTTATACATGAAAACATTAAATAAAAATATACAAAGTGTCCCATTACAAACGATTGATACTTTGATTGATTCAATAAATATTACTTACTACATATGAAGAAGCTCTGCTCATTCTTTAATGTATATATTAAAATTCCGTACGTCACTTGCTTATCTATTAAAGGTTACAATAACATTTTTCTAGATTTTCCCACTAATGTTTTCCAATCTTCGTATGTTATATAAATAGATGAGTACCCCGCTCAAATGTCAAAAAATTATTCAGTCATTTGTTACCGGTATGAAAAATAGTGATAAATTGAAGAAAAAATATTTTTAAACATCTGACGAACTCGGTAAATATACATACGTACATTTAAATGATTACCGGAAGTCGTCACTAAAAAGTAACAATTGAGTCCGTTTGAAACAAAAGAAGATCTATTTCCAGTATAATATATATATAGGGGCGCTAATTTAATGATGTATTCGGTTTGTTTCGAGGATGTACTCTCGGATTTTTGTTCTAACAAATAAATCACATCCGCGTCGTTTAATTTTATAAGCGCGAGGGAAATAGTCAAAAAAGAAGGAAACATGTTTCAAAAAATCTAAGTTTTATAAAAATGTATAGAGGTTTCTTTATGATATATTTACGTTGAAAAAAACTCTTCTAATCCATAAGATGCCAGTATTCAAAAGATAGCTGCGTGCAGGTGCGAGACCCAAACTTGCTAATCGACGCTACAGGGGAGACAAAACTTGTGTCCTGAAGATGACGCGTCGTTGCCGAAAATATCGCTCAACCTGATTTAGCATATTAATAATAAAAACATTACAATAAAAAACATGCCGTTTAAATGGACAACATAAAATATAATATGTTTAATTGAATTATACCGAAATGCCGAGTGTTTGTGGAATCCACAGGATAAAATGTATAAAGACCGTTACAAAAAACAGGATTTGTGAGTGGAGATATGTAATGGGATTGGCGATGGTGTTAGTGTTGATGAGGTTAAAAGGAAAATGAAAAACTTGGCGGCACAGTTCTACAGAGAGAGAATAAAATATCGCACATATAAAAAATCTGGTGCGGGAGCATATTTTGTTAGCAAATGGTTTGCCTACAAGCACCTGCTATTTCTGTCAAACAAAAATGCAGTTCGTCGTTGCACCGATAAAGAAATAGATTATAAAACTGTAAGTTTAATTTTTTCACTAAAATAACAATATTATTTAAATAATCCTGTTGCCATGGTACTAGTCCCTGTGGTGTTACAAAAAATCTGCGTACTCTTGTCGAATATTTTTAGGTTCAGTTGATGAATTACGAGCTTGTTTCCGTAATGACACCATTAATGATCCATTTACGTCGTTTCACCATGTACCAGGTATTAATTTACCAGTATCTTTGTCTTCAGTGTCAAATGTACCAGATGGAGCATAGGTTTGCTTTGAAAGCTGACTACGTTTCAAAAAATTGAGTAAACACACAATTGAGGTCACAATTTTTCAGGAGCTAGAAGCAGTGGTTTTCTGAGTAATCTGAATACAGCCGACATTATTCCAAACACGTTTTCTGAAATCCTGGCCCTCTAGAGTCGATAATTGAATATTTTTTCACACAATCATTTCTCCTGATGTCCAGGAAAAGGTTGCAATAAATTAGGAAATAATGGAAAGGCATCATCCCCTAAAAACACATGCGGTACTAACTTTGTTCGTCCAGGAAGGTTATGATCAGCTGGCAAATGAAGTTGACACTTTGATAAAATCTTTTTAAAACGAGTATTGGCAAACACCCCTTCATCTGATATGCGCTCCTGAGTACCAACATTCATGTAAATAACTACTGCTACTACAAAAAACACAATGCTGAAGAATTGCTTATAGTTGAAGAATTCACTGCAACTATTTTTGGGCGCTTGTAAAGTGATATGCTTTCCGTCTATCACGCCAACACATTGGGGAAAATTCCAAAGAGTGTTAAATGCATTTGACACTATCGCCCATTGGTCTTCATTTGCAGGCAACTGTAATGAAAGAAACTTATGAAATGAAAGCTTAATTTTGGAATAATATTCATTATAGCTACACTGAGGAAAATCATTTAATAAAAAGTCTTGTCAGTATTTTTTCTTCCGCCGCTATTATATTTTCTTTTGCCAGAAAGGATCGGCACCATAAATTTCACTTTATCAAAGTCGATCTATGATAACTAAAAAATATAATAATAAAGTGCAATACGCAATTGGTTTTAAAAACAAAGCAAGATACGAAAACAGTTTAAGGGACAAAAAAGTTGTATTTTAATAAAAAATATATTGTCACGACAGAAAATAATAATTTGAGCCCTGAAAGGGAATATAATATTTTAAAATTTCTCTCTGTACACGTATGTATTTTTTTAGGAACTAGACTCTCCAATTAGTTCTAATGATGATATTGATGACGACACTAATGAAGGAATACAGGATGACAGTGAACACGACAATATTATTCCTGGAGAAAATGGACAGCTCCTAACTGAACACGAAAATGTGATTCCTGAAACAGTAGAGAGAGGTAGAGAAATGGTGTAGGAAAGAATACCAAAAACTACGCTCATTCAGCCAGGAGGTATCTGGGTATAATTCTGGATGCTAAACTGACTTAGAATTCACAACTGGTGTATGAAACAAACATAGGGAAGATAGTGCTAATTACTGCTAAACTAAATCCAGGGATAGTGCACTGATTGTACAAAACTGTGATAAGACTGGAGTTATTAAAACATCGGCCGCGGCTGTGGTTAATCCAGAACAACAGATGCTATCACAAACTTGCTTTTTTAAATGAGAAGTAGCTAAACTGAAATGACCTGGAAACATGCCGTCTGGATGGAACGTTGGTGAGGGACACTAACGGATCTAATACTGACATGAGCTGCTGGAATCGGTGCTCAAATCAAGTGCAATATGTTTACGCATATTTGGGGAAGTTAATTCATCATTAATATCTGTATTTTTTTAAGTAGGCCTCTCGTAATGTATTGTTCAAAAAAACAACTTAAACACTGTTGCTTTCAAATAAGAGAAACAAACTAAATATTTAAGATATTTTTTTAAACATTTTTTCATTGTTTACTGTTTTGTTATACAGGCTGTTACACGACGAGCTTACACTATTTATATACTGGAAACTACCAATACGATTTTTATAAAAATTGGCATAGATAGACAACAAGTTACGGCGAGTTTATGGAAAATATCTTGACATACATGTCACTTTCGGTTATACCACAAGTGAGTGTTATTGTGAATAGAACACCTTGTATATTTTTAACTATCCAATTTCTACATTAAATGTGATTTTGAGTAAAATAAATTTAAAATTTATACATATCGAGGTATTAAGTTTTTTTTAATATCCACAATATAGGGAATACCCCCACATTTGTAACAAGGGTAAGGCAAGAAGTTTTAGATGTCACACTGGCAACACAGGATCTAAAACATATAGTAAAGGATTGGAGAGTATCGGGTGAACCATCTCTCTCCGATCATAGTATCATAACATTCAAGTTAGAACTAGGCATACCTGAGGTAAGCCTCAGGAGAATACCAAGAAAAACAGACTGGGACAGCTATAACACCTGTCTGAAAAGAAATCTAGCACATATCCAGAGAAAAGGAAGGGCTAAGCACCATCTCGACCTGGAAAATGAGCTAGAGGATCTGAACAGGGCAATAATCGAGGCGTTTGAATCGAGCTGCCCTCTTCAAAAACAACGAAGCAACAAAGATGCACCCTGGTGAAACAAACATCTGTCAGAACTAAGATCTCAAACCCGGGACCTTTTTAATAAAGCAAAACTCACCGGAGACTGGCAGAGATACACCGAGGTGAGAAACACCTACTACAAGGAAATTAGAAAAGCTAAAAGATTTAACTTCAGAAAATTCTGTTAAGATATAAACACAACACCTGCTGCGGCAAGACTTTACAAAGTTATGGAGAAAAGTAGGGTCAACACAGATATGGCTTTGAGGAAGCCAGATGGTGAATATACCGAAAATGAGGAGGAAAGAGTTCGACTCTTACTAGAAACTCATTTTCCAGGAAGTACCCCAAATAGGGGAGATAATCCTCTCGAAGTTTACAATAGGCCTTCAAGAGAAAGTATTACAATGGCCAAACACGTTTGTAGTAACGATAGGTTGAAATGGGCCATGAACACCTTTTCACCCTTAAAGGCACCGGGAGCAGATGGAATTTTCCCAGCATTGCTCCAGAAAGGACAAGACGAAATTCTACCGCATCTGATTAGAATTAGTCGAAGCAGCTTAGAACACCCTTTGCGATATTGTACAAAAGGGTCTGAGCTATACAAATAGCTGGTGTAGGCAAGTGGGACTTAGCATCAACCCCACTAAAACCATCCTGATAGCCTTCACTAAGAAAAGAAAACTCAACCTCAAAACCATAAAACTTGATGGGAACGAGATTGAATGGAGACAAGAAGTCAAGTATCTAGGTTTAACTCTAGACAGTAAACTCCTGTGGAACAAACACGAAAAGGAGATTACATATAAGGCAAAAATGGCTATAATGGTGTGCAGAAATCTGACAGGAAGAAACTAGGGCTTTAACCCAAAAATCCTAAGCTGGATGTACACTGCCATAGTGAGACCAATCATCACTTATGGAGCCATTGCGTGGAGTAGTAGAACTAGCCTATTGACGACGAGAGAAAACCTCTCCAAAATTCAAAGACTAGCCTGTATATGCATTACAGGAGCAATGAGAACATGCCCAACGGCAGCCATGGAAGTGATTCTCAACCTCACCCCTTTACATATGGTGGTGGAAAGTGTTGCGGAGAGAACAAGATACAGACTAAGTAGAGAGGGAATCATTAAAAAAAACCACCTCCTCACTTCTTAGAAATCAGACAACCTGGGACATACCACAAGACGGCGTATGATGAAAAAGTATAACTTTTCAAAGGAGTGTTCGGGCCAGGAACCAAACACTCTGAAAGCTTGGGAAAAACCCCAAGTGTCTTTCAAGCGGAAATCCACGCCATAAGAAAGTGCGCCCAGTTCAATATTGATAAAGGATACAGAAGACAAAGGATTATCATAATGTCGGATAGTCAAGCAGCCATTAAGGCACTGAGCTCTTGTGTAATCAATTCCAAAATGGTGTGGGAATGCCTAGACAAACTCAATGAATTAGGCGAGAACAACATAGTCACCTTACTATGGATTCCAGGACACACTGGAATAGAAGGAAATGAAATAGCAGATGAACTAGCAAAGAGGGGGACTGAAATACCTTTCTGGGGGCCTGAACCCTTTTGCGGAATCAGCCCCAATGTAATATTGGAAGAAATAAGTAAAGCCGAGAAAAAGAGAAGATCTGACCATTGGAAAGATCTAGTACGGCTTATACAATCAAAGACTCTTCTGGGTGACTACAACCTGTTCAGATCAAAAGAATGCATAAGTCAAAGTAAAACTGCGCTAAGAGTTTTAACAGGGATCCTAACGGGACATTGTCACCTAAATGGGTACCTGAAAAAGCTCAAAATAGTGGAGGAAGAAGAATGCAGATTTTGTGGAATGGAGGAAGAAACCTCCATCCACATACTTTCCAACTGCACAGAGCACAGCACCTGGGAGATTACTGGATAGAAGAGGAACATTTGCTAAAGTTGAAGCCTGCAGACATCCTAAAATTCCTCCGGGAAATAGGACTAAAGTAACTACTAGTTTCTGAGACTCTCCTCAGAAACTGAGTAGAAGTAAGGGGGCACAATAGATCTTTTAGGTCTCAGTGAATGTCACCCCAAAAAACACACATTCATACATACATATTAAGTTTTTTAATAAAAAATTGACAGGTGCAGATCTTGATATTGGAAATTATGTGTAATCTTCCCCCATAATACCAAATAAAAAACATCTTGTCAGGTTGATCAGTAGGACGATCAAGGAAATTGATGACATGTCGAAAATTGTTTACAGGGTTGTTGAGAAAATGATGAAAATTTCAAGTTCGAAATATATAAATGCCTACGACTGCACAATAATACTGAAATAATTGATATTTTTAAATACATGTTAATTTCTCAAAAACGCATTTTTTAACAACCCCGTATACAAAAAATAAGTTTTCGACATGTCACCAATTACCTTGATAGTTTTACCTATCAACCCGACAAGATATTTTTTATTTTCAATATGAAGGTATGCACCTGTCAATTTTATATTTATAAATTTAATATCTTGAGAAGTATAAATTTTAGTAATGGGCTATTGTGCACAAAGTGACATTAAAATTAAATGTGGAATCCGAAAAGTTGATAATATACAGTGTGTTACCTTTGAAATAACAAAGTGGTCAATCGTGTGAGTAGTCTCCAATATATAGATACTGTAAGCACGTCATGAAACAGCCTGTATTGACCGTCTATCCGTGGCATAGAATTGATAGTTTTAAAAGGAACAGCGAAATTAACCATTTTAAAGATAAACCGGCCTTACAATTTGATGTATTTATTATCCTTGCACAAAAAGAGTATCTTCGATTGTCTATTAGCCTTTGTTAGTGATGCGAAAATTTGTATATAGGTAATAGTACTAGTATTGTTGTAACCTTTGTGGTTTTCCTTGTGTTAATTTTCACCCAATCAATCCGAGATCCACCTTGCCTTGCGTATACAGAATGTCCTGATCGACCCCTGGGTGAGAAGCCTGCATTCTTGTAGTTCTTGAGAAATGGTGTATATAGGGGAAAGCATTCAATGTATGAAACAAATGCGCCCAAATTACTTAAAAATATATAATAACTGCTGCAAAAATAACCAAATTTAGTTTCTGACTGCAAGGGCTACAGCTCAAATGCAAATAGAAAAAAACTGCGAATTGATTTAACTTCGCGTGATCCATATGGGTCGATATATATTATACTAATAATAATATATAATAAATGTTATTTTATTTTATGACGTCAATGTGTTATCAAAGTTTCTTGTATAATTACCTGACGAGTAAGTAATTCTTTATCTACTTCTTTTATATTTTCCAACTTTTTTACTTACTTGCAGGTAAGCACTGAAGATGGCTTAATAGCCGAAAGCGCTCTGCGATTTTAATAAATTAATATTTACACAGAATACAAATATGTTTTCTTGACTAATAATAAATAGGCTAGAAGAAGGCTAGAAGAATTTCAAACAAATAAGATTGTCTCATGCTTTGTTTACGATTATCTTTATTTTTTCAATTTAATATGCTATAAAGTTGTAATTTTTGTATTAAGAAATCTATTAATAAAATAGATTGGAGACAAAAGATAAATAAGGTTACAAAATGATAAATTGTGAAAAAACAGCAAAGGTATTGAAATTACTACCCAGCATATTCGAAATGAAAAAAAAAGTATATAGGTACAACGTACACAAAAATATAAATGTATAATTAATGCAAATCTCTTTTAAAAAGTCTCGTAACTAAAAGGTAAGCCTTCTTTCAATTTCTTAAATGCTTGTAATTCTCGTTCTGACTGATTACCATTAAAACCCAATATTCCAACTAATATAGATTTACAGAGCAGATAAAAAGTACCACGTTCAGATATTATTAATTATCGAGAAGAACAAATTTATGCTTCTTTGTTGGTCTCTAAAGAATGACGATGATATGCAACGTTGTCGGCTCTCAACAGATAATGTGTTATTATATACACTCTTCGAAAAAAAAAACAGCAACACTGGAAAAATGAGAATTTAATTAGACGAATTTTAAATCGGAACACGTATAACACAATCGATGAATGATTTCTGTCAGTAATAATTACTGAACTCTGAAATATTACGGTAAATTACATTCTTTCACGAATACAGAAAATGTGGAAAATATAAAATAGTTCCAAGCAAAGATTTTTTTATCTAATAATTTTATAAATGATCAAACTTGAGGTGGACTCATTCGTAGCTGCTCATGTCTGCCAAGTTGATGGATATTCCTTTTTACTTGTTCCAAAACAGCGCCAAAAATATCAACTCAATTTGCAGAACTCGCGCATTAGAAGAATATGAGTATGAGTATGAGTATGAGTATGAGTATGAGTATGAGTATGA
>CAJUYG010000680.1:19857-40658 GCA_910591675.1 Galerucella calmariensis | reverse complement strand
TTAAGATGTAATCCAAATAGAATAACGTCAAGCTGGCCTGGATACCACATCACCAAGGAATCGAGGAATATGAAAAAGCTAAGAAACTTGCAAGAATAGGGTGAAATGATACACTGCTTGAAACAGTACATATTCTTCATATACCAAAAACTATAGTACGAGGATTTGTGCAAAACTTCAGGTTCAGGTTCAGTTCAGGTAGCAACATGAAAATTACTAGGTAAACAACCCAAAACAAATACATGGGAAAACCTTTTAGCATGCAACCTGAAACCTGAAACATGCAACGGAACTGCTAATAGTGTACAGGAATCAGCTAATAATTATAACAGATAATGAGCACCTGCAGAAATTAGACTTTTAGAACTGAGATCTTACATGCAGGCAATTACTGTTTGGCCTATACCGCAAATTGACTGAGAGCTGTATAGCAAACATCAAGTTAAGAACTTGTCCAAACATTGAGCTGTATGGATAGAGGGAACTCTCCCGTATACTTTCAATAAGTGCGAGAGTTCTCCGACTGTCTCTGTCTAATCGCGTTTGCGCACATGCAGATTCATGAGTGAACTCTGTTGGGTATTGAAAAGCGGATAGGGGAGTAGTTTCATCATGCCGGTGTCTTTACACCATCCTTGAATACTTTGTGATCTGTGCATCGGTTAATTAAGCCAGGATAGTCTCTTCGAGCGAGCGGTGATGAATATAACCATATAACCATTGTGTCAAAACTGATCCAGGAGATAAAGATTGTATGAAAAAATGAAAGCTATTGCCGCATTCATTAGCAAAAATAAGGAACTGCTTAACAAAGTGAGCACTTGCTTTACAAGAGTGTTTTGAACATGGCTAAGCTCAAATAATTCATCGAATTCGACTCCCAACGACTAGTATATTGTCAAAAGTAGTAATAACAATTTTAACGAACTTGATGTTTTTTGAGAAAATTAATTAACTTTGTGTCGGCAACCCCGCTAAAGTTAGTATTTTCTACAAAAGCTGCACTCTTCACTATAACCTAAACTGGTTTTTTCTTCAGAATTTTAAACATATATCAAAATTTCAAATAGAAGAATTATTAAAGAAATATTGGGCAGACTGTATAATTACTAGTCTGGTTGTGTCAGATATGATATATGAGCGGACGAAAAAGAGTAAAAATAAAACTTGTAATATATATACGAGGATGAATCAGTATAGAATCAATTATTTCATTCAAACTGAATCAGATTTTCCATTTTTTAGAAAAAATGATGGTAATGATTTTAGTTTTAGGGACGAAAACACACTTTAGGTGAGTACCTAATAAAGGAAAATTAAAGCAAACTTATATTTTCGGGATAAAAATGTATGTTCCCTTGGAAAGCATGATACACAATCATTACGTCTAATTGTCTGCCTGTGGAGGTAGCAAAGAAACTAAATTAAGTTGAGAATTCTGGAGCCAATGGCGTTACCTGACACAACACGTAAACTTAACTCACGTAAGTTAGAGTAAGATAATGTTGTTGTAGTGGTAGTGTAAACAGTGTTCAGTGTAACTAAGGCCACCCAATCAGACGAATCAATAATAAAATATCCTGTTTGACATCCTGTTTTTTGATGGCATTGGAAGTAGATAGAAGGCACAAAGGAATAGAGATTGGATTATATGTTATGCAGTGGCTACCGACTGTTTTGGATCTATAACGATTCTCCTTATCTGGATTACTTTACCCAGTCCTTTCAATGAAGTCCACCAGTTTTCAGTTCAATTCTTTTATGTAGTCCTTTGCTAGCACATTTCCATGATATCGCACTGACATAGAATGTGTTCTGCCATCTTTACTCATCAAGTCTGCAATAAACTTTTGCGAATGTTCTAGTATGGACTCCTTCGCTGCTTTTTCTACTGGTGAATTAGATTTGGGACTTACCCAATTTTCAATGGCATTAACGGGCCTAGTCTGAAAATTTCCTCTTCCTCGTCGTGCCCTTCATTTCAAGCTATTGTCACCTACTACGGTCTATCAATACCTACATTCACAGCACGTACACATTCCCATACTAGTTTAGAAGTGACTTCTATGAAATTAGTACTTTCAGCTTTGCCTGGCTATCTGTTAAGGAGAACATTTTGGATTGTCGTAATTTTCATTTTGTGACATTCTCGATAGGATTGATTACCTTTATTTAGTGATGAGCAAAATTGGTCTTGGTCTTGCTGTCTTGGTCTTGACCAAGACCAAGACCGAGACCAAAACCATTCTTCGACTCGCAAGACCAAGACAGAATGAACAAGAAGAAGACTAATACCAAGACCGACTATGCAAGACCAAGACTAAATACGCAAGACTCAACCAAAAATTCTTTTTCACAGTAACTATATGAGATAAAATATTTGTAACAGCGTCAACTTTTTGTCGATTTCAGCTACATCGGTCCCAGCCGAAAGGCTATTCTCCAAAGCATCACTTGTGATTCGGAAACATCGCAATCGGTTAAACAACTAGTCAGCTCGATGGTTGCTATGTATTAATTCATGGGCATCCATAAGAAATCAATAAAAATAACTTGATAATGAGCTAATAGAATATTTATATTTTCAAAGTGCAATGAAATAAAGTATTTTACAAAAAATGATTGATTTTAAACGATCTATTCACAATCTTTGAATAACAATAAGAAATAATGTCTCAATGAACTTTTTTTAATTCAAAGATAGTAAATTTAGGTTTAAAAATGTTAGTTGCATAAAAATAAAGTGTTTACAAAATGTTTTGAATGATGTTCGTTAAGAAATTATGGCAAGACCAAGACTAAAACCAAGACCAAACAAAATACAGCAAGACCAAGACCAAGACCGAGACCAGACAGATTTGAGCAAGACTAAAACCAAGACTGAATAAGCAAGACCAAGACCAAGACCGAGACTGTTCGAGTCTTGGTCTTGCTTTGCTCATAGCTACCTTTATTTTATCCCTACTTTCTCTGTACCTACGTCCTTGGTTGTTTTTGGGCCGTCTGGAACCAGGCTGCTTCCGCTTGTATGGGTAGACTTTTCAAACATTCTACCCTTCTGATTGTTTGAGGAGAAGTGAAGGGTAGCTAGAGCATCCTACCAAAAGACACTATAAGGACACAATCTAAAAAGTAAATATGCTACAGTTGTTTAAAATATATATTGGAGCCAGTGCACCATGTTACCAATGGTACAAAACAGAATAAATTTGGATACGCAGAGCATCCGGTCAAAATACGGCAGTCACTCGAAAGACGAATTCTACCATTTATGCACCTCATTTAATGAGAGAAGAAATAATAAATTATGGATAAGCAGAAAATGGACCAAAATACTGTAAGGAACCAGTTAAAGACAAGTGATTCTCCAGAAAAAAAATGAATTATACCTATGTTCCCCATTGAATATAATTATAGATAAAATGCAGAGGAGTATTGATTATATCGAAACATTTTTAAGGCCTCCTTGTATAAGCGAAACGAAGATGAAACCAGTGCGTAGGCTGCTTTTGGTATTTTATTTATATAGAAACTGTGTTCCATGTGATATTTATTAATGTAGCTCGGTTCCCTTGTATACAAATCCATTATAATGAACTTTAATATTAATACCAGCCTTTTCTTGGGAACTTTTTATCCATCTCAATTTATTAATTACATGGTGATAGTAATAGTTTATTTAAATTACCATTAGTTATTTCTTTAAAATAGGGCTGTTAAAGTAATTTATATACAGTTTTAAAATTGACTAATTTCTGTATAAATTCAAGTAAGGTCTTTTTCGAGGAGATGAGATATTGGTGTAAATGAAAACGGAAATATGTAATTCATTATAATCATAACGCAACACACACACCACCATTTATTAATGGATAGATGTATATCCGATAGCAGTAATATCAGTACAAGTATAATAAAAATAAATTTGAACAAAATAGTGGCAAACAAAACACGTGGCCGAAACGGAGAATTTGGTGATAAAATGTTATTTTAGGCCTCTATTAGTAAGTCAAACTGCTGGAAATAAGTCTCAAGTATTTCACGTGTTCTTATTACGTTTCGTTAACGGATACATAGGGGAAATGGGAATTCTGGAGAGTGAGGTATACCTACTTTTTTATTTAAAGAGAAGTGCATAGGGAGGATATGTTGGGTTCAAGTCTAAAAGTTTTGTTTATTTCTAATTAAAGTATGTTCTGTTGGGAATTCCGGAAAGAAAGTGGCCCCGGCACTGAGTATGGAGAAGATACTTCACAGAAAGTGCTGGCAAGATCCAAGAGGGCTGACGTTTCCCCGAGGTGAAACCTGGTATACAGACGGGTTAAATACTGGAGAGTGGAGAAGGCACAGGATCCAGGGTTTATAGTGAAATTAGGCACGGAAGATGTACCTTTTGACTACGACAACTAACATACCTCTGTATTTAAGGCAAATATTTTGCAATGTGACAGAATAAACAGATACATGACTAATACTACTGAGATAAACATATTAACTGTTAGCCGAGCAGCACTTGCGGCTTCAAATAGTAGCAAGAACTGGTGAAGAACTGCCAGAAAGAACTAAATAAACTAGCAACCCGCGCTAAAGTGCTGTTATGAGTGTCGAAATTTAACGATATTTCTAAAAATGAAATTAATTCGCGATTCAGTGATATATGGCGGTCCGGAACCAGTTCTTGGGACCAAAAAAAAAGAATTACAAAAATGGGTACAAAACTAACATAGACTACAGTGGAGGAGCACTCAAAAGTAATTAAACAGTTAAAACATGTGTTAAGCGGGCCGAAGAACTAGCAGTAGGAATTGGTTAAGAGTTATCCAACCGGTTATCCCATAGATGTCACTTCTAAGCTAGTAAAATATTGTATAGTTGCCTTAATCACACTTAAATATCATTGCAAGGTCATGGTAGCCTTGGTACCAGGACACGAGGGTCATAAGAGCAGCTATTGGAACAGAATCCCTCTGCAGTTAATAGTAAATATGACCACAAGAAAGTGGGTGACACCGAAATCTCTAGAAAGGTGGGACAGTGACAGGCGAAACAGTTTATTAGAGGTATGTTAACAGGGCACTGTAGCTTAACAGGCACACAAAGGGGTTGATAGACGAAGCCATGTGCAGATATTGTCAACTAGAGAAGGAAACTTCAGAGCACGTCCTGTACCAGTGCGGCTATCTGGGGAATGTGCGATTTCTCGAACTAGGTGATGAGAAGCCACCGGCAAAAAGTTACATGAAACATTCAGTCTCGAAGTTATTTAAAAATATGATGGATAATTTAATCTAGTTTCAGAGCCAAGAGGACCACAATAGATCTGAAAAGGTGGACTGGAACGATAAAATCTTATCTAATGGGCTAAACCCCGGTGTAAGACCGGCATGCAATCGGGTTGTGTAACGGGAATCTCTGCTGCAGAGTGACTGTGAAGCACTGAACTCAAAGAGGCAAACAATAATTCTCGAAGAGGCCACTTGAAACATATGACATTCTATACATGTCAAATATTGAGCTGGTTCATGCACTTTTAGTTTGGCAACCTCGAACTACTCTTGACACATTAGAGAGATCTGTCACTGAAGATTTCAAATTATATCTGGATTCTGTTACGCTAAATTCCTTTTAAGATATTTTTGATGGTAAGGAAGATTTAGTGTGTCAAAATATATACTTCTGATAGGTAATCGGTAATTTGACAGTTGTATAAACATAAGCGTAGGATAGGTATAAGACGTTTTTTTTTTCGGGCCGAGATGAGATGGGCCCACGGAGATGCCTACCAACCAAACCCACCCCAAACTCGCCGTTACTCCCGCCTTGGAATTACTACCATAGCATATGTCAAGACGGGCGGCGGTCCCTCACACACTCTCCATCATCTTCTTCCTTCTATCACTCCTACCTCTCTCATGTCATAGCGAGTCCTTCTCTTCCCCTAATCATGCATTCTACTACGCCACTTATCTCCATCCATTCCTCCTCGCCCCTCAAAATAATCTCCACCATATCCCAATACACCGCCTCTCCCAGTTTATTTTCTAACTTCTTCAAAACTTCCTCATTCTTCCAGCATCTTCCCACATCATCCTCCACTTCACATCTCTCGCACACTCCAGTTTCTCTTTTCCCAATCTTGTGGAGGTAACCCACTCTCGACCCATGCCCTGTGAGCACCTGCCTCAAGAAGTAGTTCACCTCTCCAAATTTCCGGTCCACCCAATTTCTCCTGCTCCCAATCGCTCCTTTTAGCGGGCCCTCATACTCATCCCACCTTCTCTCCATTTCCTCATCCATCCATTCCTGTACTTCCTCTCTGCTCGCACTCCTCCAGCGTTTCTTTCTGGCTCTAGCCATCAAGTCCAATGGATAGGACCGTGACAGCACTGCTGCTGCCAGTACATCCACTGTCCTGTACGCCTGCCCCACCCTCAGAAGTATTTCTCTCTGCACCCGCAGAAGTGGTCTAACCCTCGCATTCACCCCTGCTTTCTCACCCCACACTTCCGCGCCATACGAGGTATAAGACATGGAGTTCGATTTATTGATATTGTAATAATTATTTGTAATACTGATAGTGGAAAAACAAATAAAATTTTTATCCTATAACTGGTTCAACTAGCTTGAATTTTAATTGAATATAATGAAACTTTTAAGGATTGAAAATTTCTACTTTTCATTTCCATGTTTTTTGTTATTATTAGTAAATTTTTAGTATTTCTAAAAGCCTCCAAGGTATATATTTACACCATCTTCTAATTATGTGAAAGAATACAAAGTATAACATATATAACACTGCCAATGTATTAAAAGATTTATTAAGCGGTAGGACTGTACCATATGTAGTGGTGCCCGCATCGCCCCTACGAATATGTCAACGATTTTAAAACGTTAAATCCTATCTAGAAGATACTGCCTTTGGAATAAGTCAATTTCTTGAAGGATGGAAAAACGACGTTTCAAAATAAACAGCAAGTCAATATGAATGAGAAGTAAATAAACAAATCTAAATGCCTGTAACTTTTAATTTTATGGAAATAGCGTCATAAAACGTGCTAGATTTATTACAAATAGGCGTTAAAAGATTTATATACTGGGTGCCTTCTTTTATGTATATTCAAGTTGTGGAAATTGAATTTATAGCGATAATAGTGGGTACAGTAGATGGAATTTGCAAGAAATAGTTATTTGTTTAACTAGGCAGCAAAGTAGTAGATTCAATCTACTTTGCTGCCGAGTTGAACATATAATTTTTTCTCCGATTGTTCATAATGATATAGGAGGATATTGTATTTGCAAATTATCTGAGGAAAGAAAAGGTGGCCTATTCGTTCAAAATTGTAGTAATTTTACCATCAATGTTAATAACAACTAAACATGTGTTTTTAAATTCTTGTTAAAAGTGATGTGATAATTGCAAATAAATGTTTACGTCAAATGTTTTATTCCAATTGAGCCTAGGCAGAAAAGTACCCACTTTGCTGCCCAGGCAGGAAAAGTAATACTTTGCTGATTGATATGTGTCAGCAAAATTAATATTTGCTGCCAATCGGAGAAAAAATCATTTTCTGAGTTCCGCCTTGTTTTTTTAAATCATTTGAAAGAAAATTTTTAAATTTTTAATTATTTACAGGCACTGGTAAAAAAAATATTTTTTTAGAATAGATAGAGCGATTTATATCAGAAAAAAATTAAGTCAAGATAAGGTTAGGCTATTAGATTTTCAAGCTTTTTTCAGCAACTCTTTGAACTTGCAAGGTCTTGCTTGAAATTGTCAAATTGACAATTGTTTTACATTACACAATTATCTATTTCAAAATGCAATTTTCAATGTGGGTACCTATCAACAAAGATATTAAAGTTTTTTTTGATGTTAGATTGGTGTGTCACATGATGTTGATAATAGGATATTAAGTACCAAGTGTCAAAAACGCTTCTTTATTCACGAGGTTTCTGAGGCTTATAGTGGAGTAAAGCGGAACGAGAGACTGAAGATGTTTCTGTCACAAGGTGCTCGACATACTTTTTCTACTTTTGTTTTGTTGGTAACGAAAATTTTACCAAGCTCTCCTCCAGAATTGCTTGCAAGCTGCTAACAAATCGAACCAGATCGATTTTGGACAAAGCTTAAAATGGCAAGATTATTGCCAAATTATCCTCTACTACTGCCTGCATTCGATCAAGAATATTGCATGCTTTAAGAATAATTACGAAGTGTACCTAAAGTAATGTAATGTTTAGTCTGCATAAACATTGATAATCCCTTATAGCACTTGAATCACTGGATGTTCCTTTGATGTAACTGGAAGCGCAGTATAAATATTGAATAAATCGAGTTTTGAAACAACAAAGAGCTGTTTTATTGTTTCAAGGATTATAATCATGTTCTGTAAATGTATAATATCTACATTGTCAGTTCTTTGGAATGAATACTTGTGAGAGTTTGATATTCCACTGTATGTACGGTTTTTTTTGGGGTGTAGGGTAAACATCTTCAATAGACCGTAGCATTGTTGATGAGCTCGCCTAAACGATCTCAGTCCCAATACCGCCTTGTGTCGGAGTCTCCTCTGTGTCATACCGACCAAAAACCCTTTCGTTTGCTGCTTTTGTGGAGCAGCATCTCAGCGCCTAGTCCCATCGTTACTTCTTACTTCGATTGGGCCTGTACCGGTTGCATTTAGGCAAAACGTACCACATATTAACCATTGCTCTAAAATCTGCCGTGCTGATTGGTCCGCCTCTAAAATCTGCCGTGCTGATTGGTTCGCAACTAAACGCGGTACGTTTTGTCTAGATAGGGTCGAAAGCAGGTACGGATTGCCCTCACAGCACCTAACCCAATATTGAAATAAATATGTAAATATCAGATATAAAAAACTTAAAAAAAAAAACAAAAAAACCAAGGACCAACCAGGTTGATCAAAGTGTAACTATGTATAGAAATATCAGTAAATAAGAAATAAAAACTTTAAAAAAAAAACAAAAAAACCAAGGACCAACCCGGTTGATCAAAGTGTAACTGTATAGAAATATCGTAAATAAGAAATAAAAAACTTAAAAACCAAGCACCAACCCGGTTTCGAACCTACGACCTCTGAATTACAAACCCAATACCTTACCAACTGCGCTAATCAGCTCGCACAATAACATGCATGAAATGCGTGAATAGATTATAATACGAGGGCAATCCGTACCTGCTTTCGACCATATCTAGACAAAACGTACCGCGTTTAGTCGCGGACCAATCAGCACGGCAGATTTTAGAGCAATGGTTAATATGTGGTACGTTTTGCCTAAATGCGTCCCGGTTCTAATGGATCCCTCTTCAAATGCTGCGTTCCTTAACCTATCACTCTTCCAGTTTCTTCTTCTCATTTTTGGTTTCAACTGCCATCCTAATAAGGTAGTGTTTGGTACTCTTGTGACGAGAACATGGTCGCGATTTTGAGCTGAGCACGCGTATATTATGTGCTCTGCGGTGTCACCTTCTCCGCACTGTCATTGAGTGCCTGTTCCTGGACGGTAGTCCATCTCGTCGTGTTCTCTGATGACCAGTTCTTTGACTTAGCTACGGTATGAGTGCGTGGGTCCATTCGCCCTTCTCCGATTCCTCTTGCGACCTATTCAATAAATTTTCATCGTGCCTCTCGTATGCGTGTTTAATCCTCTTCGGACAGTTCCCTTTTGTGCTAAACTTCGTTTCTTTCTAGGGCCAAGAGTCTCAATAGGGTTGCCGCTACCAAAATGCTCGCACATTAACTTAGATCCCCATACGCTTATTATGTGGAGATTCGTATTTACCTAAGTTTCCCTCTTCTATTTAGTAGTCACCCATTAAAGCGAAAGTGTCCTATTCCTGTCAAAATTATTTGTGCAGGTTTACTTACTTCCCCTTAAGAGTTCATTTGTTCTCACCTGGTTGTGATGTTTTAATTCCTTTTTTTCTATATCATCTGCAATTTCTATGTCTATTCTAGTGTGAGTCTTAAACCCCACAGTTCATTGAGTTTTCCTAGGCATTAACATACTATTTGAGAGCTGATTACGCTGCAATGGCTGGCTTGACGACCATCCGACATAATGATAATCCTTCGCCTTCTACATATTTATATCAATATTGAACTAGGTACTCCTTTCTATGGCGTGAATTTCCGCCTGAAAGATGTTTAAGGCTTTTCCCAAGCTTACTGAGTGTTCGGTTTCTTGCCCTTATATACATTATACTATCTCAGCTTCTTCTATTGCTTTTGGGTCATATGATTACCATTGAATGGAATTTTTTACAAGTCTGATGATGGTGCTGGATCCCATTCCTTGTTACTCCTGAATTCCGTAGATATCGATTTCATTTGAAAACATATTTTTTCGTCACATCAACCTGTGTTAATTCTCTCTTCTTAGTTTGTATCTTGTCTTTTCTGCAGCACTTTCCACCTCCATATAGTGCCGTCGTTACACTAGTTTTCGTTGCTTTCGTTGTTTTTCGTTGATGGCTCAGGATCCTTGCACTACAGCCCAAATATTCTTCTATACACCACTTTTACAATGTATGTAATTCCTTTTCGTGTTTGTTCCACATGATCTAGGATCAGACCTAGATACTTGAATTCTTGTCTCCATCAAATTGATTTAGATGGTTTTGGCGGAGTTGATGTTTTTTTTCCATAGCTGTTATGACAATGTATTTGGCATATCCTTGGTATATATCAGTGTTGAAGGTCTGTTGTGTGTCCCCAGACTGCGATAGTTCCTGAAAAGTAGCAGACTTTGTGTCATGTCCTTGTGCGCAGATGACCCTACGCCACTGAAAAGATAGATAGGTATATTGAAAAAGAGAAATTGAAAACAAAACAAGTCTAAAAAGAATTTTATCAAACGAAAAACTATATACTATATTGTATGTATCCCGTAACCAATAAATTACTAGACCGCCACGCCTTTCATTTTTGTAAGATAATAGGTCTGATGGTTTACACGCTAGCAAATTAATAATGGTATTTTTCAGTTTATTTATTCTATTTAATGTAAATAGATATAATAAAAATATTATTATGTTTCTTTCTTTCTATTTGTTATAGGTACATCCAAAATTTTCGAGTATATAGGGGAGACCGGTAGCGGTAGGTACATAGCCTAGCATATGGAATAAAGAGGAACTGATGAATGCTACAGTCAAACTCAAGAATAAAATATCGCCCGGAAACGATGGAATACCTATTACTGGAGAATGTGAAAGAGTTCCCAGACCTGATCCTGACGATAATGAATGACATACCTATATTAACCAGGCAACAGATCACAGTAGATAGAAAAAAAGCGAAGGTGGTGTTGATACCAAAAGTAACCCTCGGCGGGGAAAACGCGAAATTCCGACCGATTTGTATTCTGGACGTCATGAAGATGTTTGAACACCTGGTAAAAACCGTTTAAGTGAAGAGTTGGAAAATAAACGTCCACTATCAGAATACCAATTTGAATTCACCAAGGGTAAATTCACTCTGGTGCGATCACGAGGGTCATATCGACAGCCAGCGGACTCGGAACAAAGTGGGAAGCTGTAGTACTAATCGATATTAGAAACGCGTTTAACACGGCTAGGTGAAGTAAGATAATTGAGGTCCTAGAAAAGGCAAACATGGAGTAGAATTTGCATAGTATCTGATGACTACTTTAGGGAAAGATCCCTGACGGTAGGGAATAGCGATATGGATAGGGGTAGGTACCACAGGGTTACATTACTATGGAATGTTCTATACTGTTACGAACTCACTGATTCCGAAGCCGGTCCTGTCGCAAACTATGAATGCGACCTTTCTAGAAAGGTTCTCGAACAGGTAATGTTCGAGACTGTTGTCAAACAGAGAAGGCGATGAATTCAAGAAAGCTCTAGAAATTCGGTGGGACTATACCTATATACGCGGGTTTTCGAGTTAGTTGGAGTTGTTCAGTATACAGTGAATCGGTAAACAGTTTCAGTATACAGTGAGTGAACAGAAGTGAATATAAATAGTGTTGAAGATAAATTAGGACAATTATTATACCGAGTGTAGGTAAATTAATATACATTAAGTAGTGTGTATATAAATTAAGTTTATTATAGTGTGTAAGTGTTTCTTTAATTAATCAATAATTTTTAGCCAAAGTGAGTGTATAATTTTATCCCAAGTTAAAAACTGTTTAAATAAATAAGAAAAACATTACATTGGTGTCAGAAGTGGGATAATATAAATAAAAAATTACGTAAAAATGGCTAAGAGACTATGTGACCTGAAAGTGACGGAGCTAAAAGCAGAATTAGAAAATCGCGAGTTGGAAACGTCCGGAAAGAAGAGTGAATTAGTTGAAAGACTGAAAATAGCACTGGAAAGTGAAGACTTGGATCCAGAAACATTCTTATTCAATGACGAGTCCTCCACCATAATCTCGTCAATATCTGCTAATATGGAAGAGAAGATTTCTACCATGAAAAATGATATTTCTACCATGAAGGACGATATTTCTGCTACTATGGACGAGAAGATTTCTACCATGAAGAATAATATTTCTGATATGAAGAACGATATTACGGCCGATATTTTGTCAATGAAAAAATGACATTGCCGCTGAAGTTGAAAATAAAATTTCGTCCCTAAAATCAGATATTGAGAATCAAATGACAACAATGGAAGAGAAAATCCAGGAGTTGGAGAGAAAAATGGCAAATTCAGGAACACAAGACATGTCAGCAGAAGAAAAGAAGATCGAGCAAATAAAACCCTGCAAGCCAGAAACACTCCCCAAAATAGAAGATATTGGCAGTTTTGCTCGAGTCAAGGCCCCAACGTTCGACGGAAAGATGTCGTGGACCAACTATGTAAAACAATTTGAAGCAGCCGCTAGAGCGAATAATTGGTCAGACAGGCAGAAGGCAGTTTCAAAGAAGGGGACAAAGTATGGTTACACAACCCGACGAGGAGAAAGGGTTTTTCTCCAAAACTACAAAAATCTTGGGAGGGTCCATACTTAATCAAGAAGAAGATCAACGACGTCATCTATCGCATAAGTAAGATTCCCAATGGAAAACCGAAAGTAGTCCACCAAAATCGACTAGCGCCATTCGAAGGAGACCATGCATGACAAAGAAGAAGGAGTAAACCATATCCGGGAAGATCCTGAACCTGCCTTTGAAGAATTTATGGGCGCATATGGAGGTACCGGTAAAGCTAGATTTCGAGTTTGTTCACGCTTCCGGAAGACTATTCACTGGCACACAACATCCCAGCCAATACCAAAAATGCACGAGGTTTAGCGTTCGTCTTTCGAAAGAAGTTTGAACAATCAGAAAAACTTTCAGAACAGATTCCAACCCCTGGCAAGACACTGAAATTCAAACACAGCTCACGACACATCTTCTATCTCGTAACAAAGGACGAATTTCAAGATCGATCCACCTACCGGAATGTCTGGGAAGCGCTACGAAGTCTTCGAGACCACGTGCTGGAATCCAACGTGAAGAAACTAGCGATGCCTAAGATAGAGAGCAACCAGTTGGATTGGCGAGTCATTAGGAATATGGTGGAAGTGATCTTCGAAGATACCGATGTCTACATTTTAATCTGCAGCTATTCCCCACGTAATCAGTATCCGATGAAAACAGTACCCTGTTATTTCCATACGACCGGAAAGTGTAGGAATGGATCCAGTTGCCGATTTAAACATCCAGTCCCGGCTACACAAGAGTTCCAGGAGGAACTTACTATTAAGGAGGGGGCAATGTTACGAACTCACTGATTCCGAAGCCGGTCCTGTCGCAAACTATGAATGCGACCTTTCTAGAAAGGTACTCGAACAGGTAATGTTCGAGAGTGTTGTCAAACAGAGTAGAAGGCGATGAATTCAAGAAAGCTCTAGAAATTCGGGGGACTATACCTATATACGCGGGTTTTCGAGTTAGTTGGAGTTGTTCAGTATACAGTGAATCGGTAAACAGTTTCAGTATACAGTGAGTGAACAGAAGTGAATATAAATAGTGTTGAAGATAAATTAGGACAATTAGATATTATACCGAGTGTAGATAAATTGATAGACATAAAGTAGGTAGTGTGTATATAAATTAAGTTTATTATAGTTTGTAAGTGTTTCTTTAATAGATCAATAGTAATTAGCCATACTGAGTGTATAATTTTATCCCACGGTAAAAAAAGTTTAAGTAAATAAGAAAAACATTACAATACGATGATATATCTACTTAGACTATGAAACTCCCGAAGGGATGCATTACAACAGCTTATGTTGATACATAAGGAAAATGAAACCATAGTACCAATTATCTCTTGGATAAAGCTGCAGTGGCTACAGGCGTCCCCAGAAATGACAGAGGCGATCATCCTAAAAGGCACAAGAAATAAAGAGGGATGAAGTTCGAAATAGAAGGCATGGATATAATGCCAGGTATGTAATGCCAGGTACATAGCGGTGAACAGTGTCGAAATAAATTTTATTTCAAAAGAATATTTCAAACAGCCCCCGTAATACTTAAATTTTCCTCAATTAACTTGTGTTGTTGATAAACCCTCTCTGTAGTTGATAAGCGTACGCTTCCTTGCGATTTCCATTCAACAAATACTCACGGTATATTTCACTCTCTTTATAATCCATAAATTCAATTAAATAAACATTTTCTACATAATATAACAATAAAGTTTTAAGGTTGTTGAAGAAACCGAATTTATTCTTGTTTTATCCGGGAATGTACACGGAGCTGTGAGCGATTGGTCGGAACCGAAAACGTAACCGCCCTATGACGTTACCATTGGCTTGCTACGAAATATGCTCTGGTAATCAGAATGCTAACGATTTAGGTACATTTCGTGGAAGAATTTTTACTAGTTGACGTAAATTTTATTCGGAAAGTTTGATTGTACTAAGAAGGATATTGTCAATGTGTGAAATAAGTTGAAAGTTTTTCATACAGGGTGTTACAATGATAATTGAGGAGATTTTATCTGTAAAATCCTGGACTAAAAATATTAAGATTTATCCTAAATTTCTTAAGGCCGCTTTACAATTCGCAATTCTTCTTGCAACATGCAGCATTATTTGAAGGGAGCATGTGTAGTATGAAATTGCTGTTTCAAGTACTTTTTCAAAATCGTTTTTATTGCAGCTTGCATTCAATTATGGAGAAATAGTTCGTGGAATAGGCCGCTTGACATGGAGCCAAAAAATTGAAGCAAGCTCTTGCAAGATCTTTTCTAGAAACGTACAGTTGTGGTCGCGACGTGTACAGTTCAGTAGAATATTTTTAATGTAGGTACTTACATAAGTCACATCAAATCAAATCTCTATTTTAAAATGTTATACACTAAACTTCAGAAAGCTATGCGTGCCATATTAAACTGTCTGGCACACGTGCAGTAGATTGCCGCCCATGGTAGAAGATACTTCCTACTGACCTGTTTATCTTGATATTTTTCATTAAATAACTATGCCGTTACATTTGCACACTTATTGCTTATAAAATAAAGCGAAGTAATATCTAAGTACCTACCCTATCCATAATAAACCATGGTTATTTATAATTTCCCAAAAATACAGTTAAACAAAACTTCGTATCATATAGGAACCTACTTACCTACATTTGTTCTTCACAAATGTGAAAAAAAATTTACGAAAATAATGCGAAGCCAGAAAATCAACATTTAAACCATTGCCATAGGTCCTCAACGACCTATGTGTCATTCTCACTATTTTGACAAAAATTAAAAAAAACCCAATTTTAAAAATTCCTTATTAAAAACTAAACAATTAGGTAGATACCTACATAATATAAATTTTCTCTCGACCCCTAAATCCATTTAAATATTTTGGGGTGATGCACCCCCGCCACGGGATGAAAGTCAAAATGCCGAAAAAAAGTGTCCCTTCGTTCAAAGATCAACGTTTTTTTAAACGTTGACGAAATTCCTGATAATTGCTCTGCTTCGTTTTTTTCCGGCAACCCTTTTTTTATTTTTGTAATTTTAAATACTTACCTACCTATATTTTCGATATTTTCAACCACATAGGCTCTACCTATTCATAGTTCTCGCTACTATTTCAAAACATAATTGGTAATTTAGTTGATATATAATTTAAATTTATGTAAAACCACAAGACTCTCCCCTCCCAACCTTCCCTAGCGACCTAATCATATCGATATAAAAAAAGGTTAACACAATGTTGAGAACAACCTTTGAAAAATTAGCAATAAATTATGTCAAGAATTAAAAAAGAAAACCGATCGGGACACAGCATTGTACTATTCCAAAAGATGTTAATTTAAATATGAATGTATAGCTTGTTAGCAAATTTGCATATCGAAAATGGTTTTCGGGAGACCCTTATAGGCCGATTAAAAATCGATATTCAAAGGATTATTTGCATATTATCGGGTATTGATGAAATTGAACCGGCATATTCGTACATTGTGTTTATTCGGTGTGAGAAAAAAATGTTAATGCGTTTTAACACTTTTACTAGGATATATCGAAGGGTTATAATTAATGTGAAACATCCTCCATATGCTTGGTGATAGGATAAAAGGTCCTAACATGGCAAAATTGATGATAAATAACCATAAAAATACTTTAGCATATTGTTAATATCGTTTTGTAAAAGTGTGCTGGTCTAAACGTAGGTAGGTATGTGTGTATTTAGTAGTTTTCTCTGTTTAAACCAAGGATAGTGTTTTTGAAATCCTGCTAACCCAAAATTTGAACTAAATCCCAGGACCAACATCAAACAATAAATTTCCAATTTATTTGACCTCTCTCTGGTAAAATAACATAAACAAAGAATGAAAGAGGGACATGCTGTATATTAAATATCCTTAGTAAGCTCGTAAATCTTAATTAAACAGTTACTTTATTAATAATTTCTCCTATTCATACACATATTTTAATGTTTTATAAAAGTTGATTTCTATGCCTTTCACCGTGGAGGAGGTTCTAATAATATTTCATTTCTATCATCACATTCTGTAACCTATTAGTCTTCTATTCTCTTGGAATTAACAATCGCGTACTTACGTACAATAACTTCAACTCATTATAGAACAGGACTGGCTTTACTATAAAAACATATTTATTTAAATAATAGATATTATAAAGTGATGAGTAGATATTATTTTTTGTATGTTTGTTCGTAATGTATAAACTAAAAAACAATTTAACTGATTTTACATATTCTCTCACCTATAGAAGTTAGTGTGAGGCCATATGAAGACGACGCAGAAGAATTCTTGGACGATTTAAGTAAAAAGTCACGCACGTATCCATTTCACTTGGCTCCAAGCAGACTTTCAACGACTAGCCCACTTCAGTGTAATGTAACTAGAATTTGGACAGACGCAGCATCTCCAAAGAATAAGAGAATTGTTAACAGTCCAAGTAAACATCGACCGGAACAAGCTGCCAAAACCTCAGTCTTGCAGTTCAGACCATTTTCGGTGAAAAGCCACTCGAATTTGGGAAAGTGCAGTGTTCTCACAAAACGAGTAGGTACAATACAGGGTTATTTAATTGCTATTTAGTTTGTTTCAATTTTTTTCGTTCAAGTATTTGTATTAATTTGAATTTCAATTAAATTAATATTCCATCGACCAGCTCCATTTTTTTAAAATCTCTATTTTTCACTTTTTTTAAAATTTTTGTGAATAATGACAAACCCAAGTCGAACAACGACTAAGTTATAAGCCCACTTATGATTATAAAATCTTAACATAACCCTTTCAGAAAACAGTTAATAACGTCCGTCCCGGGAGACAACTCGACCCCGAAAAGTATATTTAATTTAAAATAGACTCTGGGGATTGTTTGCAATTTCTCTAAATTAGAGGTATACTTGCCGTAATAGATATTGTGCGAACTTAAAGTTGTCGGCTCTTTGTTCGACTTTAATTCGATACGATACCGTCATAGTCCGCAATATACCTTAAAGGGGATATACGATTAGATAGCTGCATTAAAAATATTACGTTCACTATACCATTTTTTCTAAATAAATGGATGCAAAGCAGCGGAGTTGCGCACCTTGCTGTTCGAATCAACGATATGCAAAACATAAGCAGTTCACACCCGCTCTTTGTCTTTCTCATTACATATATCAATTACGCATGTAATCTCGGTCGACATGGACGAGACCACACGTGATTGTGTTTATTGGGCATCTGCATCAACTGACAAGTTGACACTAATGACAGATAATCATTTGGAGGAATTTTAGATTTGTAATTTGGTTGTTTTGTAGGTATAAATTCAATAATTCTCTTTTTCTTTCGAACTTGCGATCTCCCGTTCACTAGCAAGGCGATTTAACCAACTAACAGCGCCTGATATTTATTGTATCAATTTCGAGCAAAAAAGATCAAGAAAACGTTATTTTTAAATATTACTTTCTATGTGAAAATTTCAACTGTCTAACTATAACGGTTCATGGGATGCAGCCGGACAGCCAAGTCTTAGTAATAGGGTTCCTTTTTAACCCTATGGGTGCGGAGCCCTAAGAGCTACCGTGAAAATTTCGTATGGTATTTTTGTTCTCAATACGAAAAGTCCGATTCTGTAAACCGGTCCTCTTGTCTTGTTTTCAAGCTCACCTATCATTGTTATAATTTGTGAATATATACATGTTATAATATCAACATTTTACAGTTTGCAAATATTGGAAGGTTAATAACCTTTTGAATGCTCCAGCAAAAATTCAATCAATTTCTTACTCTCAATAGAATCGGAGAGAGAAAACTTTACATTAGTTTTTTCAAATCATAAAAAAAGATTACAGATCATTACAGTATTTGGCCCATATCAATTTAGGATGTAATTTTAGTAATATCCAAGTGGATTGAATATATAATTTGGTGTCGTGCTATTTGCGTATACGTGCTATATCTGCATACAAGGGTAGGTGATTTGATATACCATCAGGTAGCAAAAGAAATTTCGCCAGAGTGCTATTTGCGTACACCTACCTGAATAAATTTTTTGGTCATTGTGCCAAACAAGTATTTCTAGATTTTGACAAAAATCTTTGTGACAATATATGGCTTTCATAATTAATGCGCATAAAGTAAAATTTGTCGGAAAGACGTATTTTACGGAATAGGAAGTGACTAGCGGTGCTGAGTGATGGGGAAAAAAATTGGTCTTAAAAAGCACAAAACCATACATTCTAACAATGTTATCTATATTCACAGTGCTGTTAGATATTTGAAAAATCCACGAACGTATTCTACAAAAAATGTCAGTTATATTTTAACAAATTTAATACCTACAAATTATCAGGTTTGATTGGGTTAGGTGAGGCTAGGTTTGATTGGGTCAGGTTGAATTAGGTAAGCTCTATTTAGGTAAGTGTACGCAAATGGCACTCTGTCGAAATTTCTTTCGCTACGTAGTATCAAACCGCCGACCTTGTACGCAGTGGTGAATTTACACTAGTGGCAGTCGGGGCTAGTACTCTGAGCGGCAAAATTTGGAATTATGTGTTTGAGTATAATTTCAGTGATTAGATGGGGCGGCATTTTCTTCAGTGCCCAGGGGCGGCAATAAGTTTAAATCCGGCCATGCTTGTACGAAGATAGCACTAAATAATCCTTATACGCAAATGGCACGTACGCGCAAATAACACTATTTCATATAATTTCTCCTTCCTACATCATAAGTGATTGTCTGTTGTTTTTTCAACAACGAAGCTAATTTTAAATGGGTTTATCAAGTATCGTTTAATTGCTATAGGATTTTCATATTCTTTTTTCAAGAAACAATACTGTCAGAATAAGTTGGGAGCCTCAGTCGCGGGAGTTGCAAGAAATACCCAAATATTTTTATCAGAGGTGTAAATAGGTCATGTTATTGAATTTTTTCGGAAAATATAACTTCGACCTTTGGGGTGTTGCTGGGAAGGTTTAAATTCTTAGAATTATAAAATTAAGTTCAACGTACCAAAAGAACTGAGCAATGTGATCAAAGAACAATGTATTGAGGCAATGAAGGGAAAAAGAGTGATAATATGACTGGAAAATCTTAGATTTGAAGGCCAGTAGGCTTGTGTCTGTCTCTCTTATAGTATTTTTCGTCGTCCTTTACAAGAAATGACATTTTACGTAATAATTTCCGAATGAAAAATGGCCTATTTTGGAGGCAACGTCAACATATCCAAATTTTCGAAACTTATTGCATTTTTGAAAAACAATGAGTTGGGTACAAAGCCAAAAATCTAGAGTATCTAGAGTATTTAGTCGAGATAAAAACCACATATTTCTTCGTGATGCCTCAAATATTTTGCGCAGCCTTCAAATATATAGTCGACTTTTCATTCGGAAATTAGAAAGTTTTTGTAAAGGTCGACAAATTTCTCGTTCACCATTGTTATTTGGTATTTATTCAACGGCTATAATAAGTTGCATTGTCCATCCCAATTATACTTTTTTCAGATATATTCATAATAAATTATTTCCATACTAATCTACCAACTAATCTACAAACGACCATTTTTCTCTGTTGAAAACGACGTTCCGATAAGGGAACGGTAGGACAATATACTCTGTCCATTACAAATGTGACGTAATATTTGCTTTACAGTTTTTGTTGTTGCAGATATAAACGACGGACATTGAAGCTTCATGAACTTTTGGAAGAGATAGATAATCTTGACGATGACTCTTAACCACCAGATAGCATAGCTATATTATATATATATAATCAGAACCTTAATATACCCTAAGGTGTTAAGGTGTTTTCAATTGTGTACAAATTTAGCCCATTCCCGTTTGTTACCAG
>CAJUYG010000680.1:0-19847 GCA_910591675.1 Galerucella calmariensis | reverse complement strand
ACTGCTCTCAGATACTTCATTTCAACCGCTTGTAATTTTCTTTTTGTCTCTTTCGTAAGAACCCAGCTTTCACTCCCATACGTTAAAATTGGTTTAAAAACGGTTTTATAGACTGTCATTTTTGTTCTTTTTGACACTTTTTTCTTGCGGATGAAAGTATTACTTATTTAATACCTAATACAGATTGAGGGCACTTTTAATGCGTCCATTAATTTCAGCGTTATTATTCCCTTCTCTATGTATTTTCACTCCCATATATTTAAATGTATCCACTTGCTGTACCTACCTCTTCTCCGTTTAGCTGTATTTCGAGATTCTTCTTTTCTTGCCCTATTACTATTACTTTTGTTTTCTCTGCATTTATTTTTAGGTTCCTACTTTGAAGAGCTTTTTAGGTGTCTAGATTTGTTTGAAGATCTTTTTCGTTTTTAGCATATATCACTAAATCGTCAGCAAAGGCGCATTCAGAAATCTGTATAAGCTCCATATTTCTATAACCCATAGTGAATTTCTTTACTTGATCTTTCACCTCTTTTATTATATCGTCCATTATCACATTGAACAGTGTAGGACTCAAGACTGCCTTAAACCCTCTTGCGTAGTAAACTCTTCAGATTGTAGGTTTCCGGTACTTACATAATTTCTCGTATTTTTGTATATACTCATTATACTGTCGATTAAACTCTGGTCTACTCCTCTCTTCTTCAGACTAGCCCATATTTGCAGTCTGCGGACACTGTCAAAAGCTTTCTCTATATCCAAAAAAGCAACATATATAGTATTATTTCTACCATTTTTTTCAATTAACTGTCTCACTGTGAAAATGTGATCCTGAACACCTCTGCCCTTACGAAAAGCACTCTGTGATTCTTCTAGTTGATGTTCTATTGTGTTTTTTAGTCTTTTTTCAAGAATTCTTTCATAAACTTCCGCATATTTCTTTTGCAGCTTTAATGTTTGTGATTATGAGATTGTTTGTTATACAGAACTCTATTAACCTTTTTCCGTTGTTATTTCTAGTGACTTCTCCGTGTACCCCTATTGTTTCTTCGGTTTCATCATTTTTCTTTCCTACTCTACTATTTAGATCTCCTATTATTATTATCCTTCCCTCAGTATCATCTATTTCCTCAGCCATCTGATCCCAGAATTCATCTTTATTTTTTGCTGTCTCGTCTTCATTTGGCGCATACACTACTAATAATGTTGTGTGCATAACTATATTACCAACCGAAAATGACAATAATGAGAATACCGATGAAGATTCAGGAGATGAAGATCTCGTTTTGCCTAGTAATCTTCCAGGAAGCCAGGGTGGAAGCCTTTTTTACCAATGATAAAGACTCCCAAAGGAATGATCAAGACTCTGATCAACACGAGTAGCCAAGCGAAAAAAATAGCGAAAAGTAGCAAGTCAATAAAAAAAAGAAAAAAGCCTGTGATCGACTGGTCTGATGACAATATACATTTCAGATTTCCTGAGAGGTTAGATGAATATGGCCCTAAAAATGATAAACCCCCACTAGATTTATTTATGTACTTTTTTGATAGATATATAATTGAAATGTTAGTGAACTACACGAATATGTATGCCTCTAAAAAGAATCAACTTTCTACAATTTCTGTAGATGAATTTTATTGCTTCAATGGAGTTCTAAGTGGGTATGTCATCGGTATGTCTCTAAAATGAGACCGTTGTTCGATTCCTTGAACTATCGATTTCGATTGTTTGCACTTGAAGAAGAAAATCACAGTGTTGATGAATCCATGTTACCTTATTTTGGGTGCAATGGATGCGAACAATTCATAAAGGGCAAGCCAATCCGGTGGGGTTATACATTTTTGACTAGAACAACTAGATTAGGCTGTATAGTATGGTTTGATACATATTAAGGTTCGTCTACGACTCTCCCAGATAAATACAAGGACATGGACTTGGTGCAAGTGTTGTATTACGATACGTCTATACTCTAACAAGTAAAATCTATCGACCCTATCACATATTTTGTGATAATTTCTTTACCTCATATTATTTGTTACTAGAAGAACTGAAAGATAGGGGCATTGAGTGCACGGGAACCATGAGAGAATATAGAATACTTTCAGACCCAATGGACAAATCAAAAGTGATGAAAAAAACTCAAGAGGTTCATTTACGCATAAAACTGGAAATGGGACAATACTTGATCGACAACAATGTAGTATCAATAGCCACAAATTCCCTGCCAGTTCAACCCATAAATAAGGTAAAACGATACTCCAGATCTGATAAGAAGCATATTTATATAGATCAGCCCTATCAAATACAGAGATACAATGAAAACATGGGAGGAGTAGATAGAGCTGATCAAAATATCGGGTTAAACAGAATATCTATCAGAGAAAAAAAGTGGTATTTTCCACTATTTTGTTAATGCATCGACATGACTATTCAAAATGCGTGGCAACTTCATAGAAAAAACAATGGTAAATTAGATCAGTTTTCCTTCAGAAGAAGTATAGCAACAAATATTTTGGAGACATATAAGAAATTTTCTCGAAGGGGGCCTTCAAAACTTCCACAAAACCATAATGAATATATAGGTTGGATCATTTGGTTCAGTATCAAAACAAACAAACCAGATGCCGCGTCTGCTGTTGTATTTTGGTGCTAATCTAACCTCGAATCTTTAATATTGTTTGCTGACAACCATACAGCGTTTAGAACCCAAACCGTTTCTGATCCAGCATGTATTATTGTTATTTTTTGTTATTCAATCGATAGGGCCTTTGTTTTTCAGTTTCCAGATGAATCCACAAAACTCTTCGTTGGAGTATCATGGGTGTAATACTAATTCTTCATCGAAGTAGATTTTCACATATATATTTTTAGGAAAGTGGCCTCTTTTATCGTAGCGTTCGAACTGGCCATTTCCACGGTGATTGTATGGAGTAGTAACGTAACGACTCTTGACTCTTGAGAATTCGTCTAGAAACCGTGAGCACATAAGGTTTTCCGGAAGAAGTTGGAAGGGGGCCTTTATTAAAATCTATATTAAGTCTCTCGAATGGTACTGCAGATTTGATGAGTGTACTTTATACTTTATAAAATTTGGGCTGAATTTCACCACAAGAACCTGTTATTTCACGAAACATGTTCAAGTGAAATAGGCAAATTCTTTTATCTGAGCCATTGTCACATACGAGTAATACCAGGATGACCTAGTGATACATGCATTCCAGAGAGCTTACTTGTGTAAGAGTAAACTCGACTTAAGGCGTTAGCAGTTTGATTTAAAACACCAGGACGAAAGATAATATCGCATTTGAAGAGAGACAATTCTAGACGCCAGTGTAGGATTTTATAATTTTGAATCTTCCCACACGCCCTCTATCAAACTTGAAAGAACCTTATGACCGCAAAGATGGAAGATCATCACTGGGTTCTGGAAGTTCAATGAAGGTTTAATCAGACTAAATGGTGCCATTTCCAATACTGCGACCCAAAATTTCAATTGCTTCAGTAGAGAATTTTGATAAAGAGATTTTGATCGTAAGCCTGTACTTTTGTGCAATTTTGACAAAATCATGCTTCTCCAAACGGTAATGTCGTCTAAGTAGGCAAATGTATCTTTAATATCCTTTAGCTGTATTATGCTATTGATTATTATTAATTGTTGGAGTCCAGCAGCACCACATGTTACTCCAAAAGGAATTCTAGTATACTGGTTAAGCTGTCCACAAGTTTCAAAAGCGGTGATTTGTTAATCAGAAAACTTGATAGGAATTTGAAGATAATCGCTCTGAAGATCGAGGACGCTGAAAAATTTATATTGCGATATACTCTGAATCATTTGATCTATTCTAGGAAGTGGAAATGCATCTAGAAACTTGAATCTATTTACCATTTTGGACTAATCAACTACTATTTTATCCTATTTTAATAATTGCTGTTAGAAGTAATCAAGACTAGCGCTCTTCAAGAAAAACAACTTTCTTCAACAATATCTTCCTGTAAAAGATTTTTGATTTCAGAATAGATTAATTTTTCATTAGTCAGTGCATATCTTTTACATTTGGTAACAATAGGGCGACAATCAAAATACATATTTTCGAAAAGACTCGAATTCGGGAATTTTAACAGCAACCAAACTAGAAATGCGAAGGGGAGATGTATTTCCACCTAACTCTAATTCCAAAGCCAAGTGTTTACTTGAAATATAATTACCTAATATAAAATCAAAGCATAGATTGTCAAGAGTTAGTAACTTAACGTTAGTATGGTTGTGTCCGTAGAATGTAAGGTTTACTAAAAAATATCCTTGTGTTCTAGAAGTAAATGAAGAAGGGGCAATAGAAATGAAACCAGTAATGGGAAAGGTTTTGATATTTCTGGATCATCCGATGTATCCAACAAAACATCATAATAAACGCCATCGACTGAAATTGTGGAAGATTGACATTCATTTATTCTTAACTGTTGTAGTCACCCAAAAGTATCTTTGATTATCTTAGCCCGAATTTCAGATCTTCTCTTTTTTCGGCTTTGCCTATTTTTTCCAGTATTACATGATACCGCAAAAGGGGTTCGGCACCCAAACGGGTGTTTCAGTCCTCATCTTTGTTAGTACACCTGTTAGTTCATTTCCTCAATTAATCATAAGAAAACTTTGAGAAAAATTGCTACTCTCCTGATAAAGAAAATAATAGATTATTGAAGATTTCTCTTATATAAGGCTTATTTGACAACATTCGGCTGAACTGTTAGATACACATGTATCTGCAATTAGTTGTATCAAAGCAATTTCTTCATTTACAATTGGGCTCTTTCAATATTATGTTTGCAAATACCTGACTGAAAAACTGACTAATATATTCTAATTTTTATCGTCTTTGTTTCATCTGAATAAAATTTACAGGATATTTCATATTTAGTTTTTCACTTCACAGTTCGAATACTGGTTAAATTACCAAGTTTTAAACTTTTTGCTGATAAATCTCTAACATAATATGGTTTTTAAAAGTTATGTTGGTTGAATTATCACTATTGTTTATAATAAAAATCTGGCTTTAATAAAATGTCTTCCTTCCTATATTGTTATAATCTCTCTGGTTGTAGTAAATAGAATTTATAACCATAATTAAATATTAATATCAATAGCTTAACAATAAACGTTTACCGAATGGAACAGAAGATTCCTAGTAATTGTCAAGCTGAGCGACCCGCGCTTTATATTAAAAAAAGAAGAATAAGAAGAAGAGGCAGTACCCACGAGAACAACTTAGTTATGTGTTACAATGTTACATACTCGAAACGTCCAACGTCAAATTGTTTTCTGTGTGGAATGGATATGGTTGTATGTTAAAATTTCAATACAAAATGAATTTCCTTTTTAAAAAATCGACAACAATATGGAAATTTGAATGCCAGTTTCATATTTTATTGTATGCAAATTCGTTTCTGTTGGAATATATTAACCGACCTCTCGGTAACGAATTTCTAAACTCGAAATTAACATATTTTATATATTATAAATCGCATAATATAATGCGAGAGGAGTTACGAGGGGCGAGGGATATTATAAAAATACTCAAAAGGCGTTATGAAAAAACTTATATTTATTCGAGAAGAGAACTTGTTCTTTTTGTGTTTAACTTTTATAACGTTCGTTTTTCAATATTTTACGATAAACTGAAGAGTTCAATGTACTCGTTATTACCAGCAAGTGCAACCGGATAATCTCGAACATTAAATTAACGGATAATTTAATAGTAGTGGCATGGTCCTACAAAATCCCAGAAAAAAACTCAAAAGACCACAAGATAGGAGACTTGCATAAACTGAAGCATTCGAATATTCTATACTTCCTTCAAGGAATAAAGCTGAAGGAACTCCGAGACAAACCTCCGGAGCTGAGTAGATTACGGAGACATAATTTTTGTACATACATATATGAGACACAGATGGTTCTGTTATTTCTGTTAATTCTGGGGAAACATTTCAAATAAAATCACCACTCACAAATTGTTGTATATTGTTTGTATATTGTGGAATATACTCATATATTAATATTATGATTGGTAGTATCATTCGTTTTCTTATGAGTCATCATTGGAACTGCTGTTATTCGATACACACTCTTCATTACACAAAATCACAAAATGAAAATAATCATTAGACGAAAAAGTAACACCAAACGCGTTTTAAACAACATTTCCAAAATAAGCAAAAAAGCGCTGTCCCAATAAAATTGTTCCTGGAGCGTGCACTTCACAGGATCCCACACCTAGTAGACTGTAATATTGTTAGAATGCATACAATAATAGCATAAACTATAGTATATACTATGATAATAGTATACTATGATATTAGAAGGCATCACAACAAATGCAACACTCATTTTGATGTTGCTATGTAAATATCGAATAATTATCAATATTTTAGAATTTTCATAGTGTTTCCATGAAATAGTGGCGTAAAGGAAAAACAGCTAGTTTCATTTACAAGACTAGGTAGTAGTTTTTTCCTTTGTTTTCAAACTAAGAATTCAAGTTGGCTTTTCTGCTGCCTAGTTATTGGTCAGATTTCTGCCTGTTTCACTCAGCTCTTTTGATACAACCATTGTCTATAAAAAGATACATTTGACAACGATATTTGCCAGTTTTGTGTTTATTTATTTAAAAATATTCATAAGCTCAATCCATTTTACTACTCCTTTGCGTGTGATGTTTTATTTTTAACAAAATATTATATTCCATCCAAGTTAATTGCCATTTTTATTATTTATTCAGTTTGATAAACAAAACCAATAGATGTTTATAAATACATTTCCAAATAAAATCATTCGGAAACACTCTTAATCTAGTAACTTTCAGTGGTATGATGAAGATTTCTGCTCTCAGTTTAAAAGCAAGGTCCAGTGTTTTACTATTCTATCTACCAATGTTCAGTTGCCATCGGCATAAGCGAAATCCTCTAGATGAAAATGCTGCTTCGTTTAGAATGAGCACCCTGTGCTAAATCCCTCCATAGTCGATAGTAACAAGGATAATAACAATTTTTGTATAATCCTTTTCCACTGTAATGAAGAATTATATCTTCGAAAAGGGGAAAAAGCCATATTCAAATTTTTATATACCCACATACGCGTTCTCTATGATTGATCGGATATTCAAATAGGGGTTGAAATTTAGAAACCCAATTGCACTTTAGGAAGGGTGGCAACTAAATTTACATAATTTCTGTATGAGCCCTTTAATTTTTGTATTTTGTTGCTAGGATTGATATTCTCTCTTATATTTATTTTAAAGATCAAAGCAGTCGTAATGTATATGGGGAAATTTATGGTTATGTGTATCAGACAAAAGGTTTTTACAATTTTTTTAGTAAAACTGATCGAGTAAATATGTATGCTTAATTGATAAAGATAAATATATCTATGTATCCATGTTTTTGATGGGAGCTCTCTCTGAGACCTAAAATATCTATTAAATTTTCTCCTTTTACTCAGTTCCCGAGAAAAGTGTCATATACCAGCAGCTCCTTTAAGAATGATTTATTAATTACGTAAGGACGACTTTGACCGTTGTTGATCCACACTACCCATGTAAGAGCGCATAAGATTTCTAGTACTCAACCTTCCCCTTCTTACCTCAGATTTTATTTGGTTTTAGGAAGAAATCAATTACTGTGAAACTCGCGTAAATATTTCTTATGTACCAAGGACCAAAAACTATTTATCCGAGAATAGCAAGCAGGATGAACAATATTTGACAACAACAAATGACAGTTATTGTCACAGCCATTCTTTCACCGTTCCGTATTTATTTTATATTATAGAGATAGCGACCACAGTGTTTGCAGACTGTAGTATATATACATTATACAAATCAAGTAAATGTATAATATGTCATGAAATTAGTTAATTTAGATACGGCTCTAATCAAATGTAAAAGTACTTAAAAATATCCAAAAGTTGTCAGTTGAAAAAATTGAAGAGAAAAATAGATATGGAACAACAAATAGAAGCTTTGAAAATACAGATAGCTCAAATGCAAATAGTTATGGCTCAAGGGAAAAATCAACTTCAAGTACTGCGTAATGCAATTCCGTCCTCTGATATGCTTTCTTTGACAAGGATGAGTAGCCAGCCTGGATTCAACACTATGAGAGGTACTGACTGGCAGACTATAGCAGACCGAAGAAAAAGTGCAGATAAACAATCTGGTACTATAGTTATTGAAAACCCTTAAGAAAAAATATACTGATTTCACTTCCCATAATTAAGAAAGATTTTTTTGGTAAATATTATGTAGATAAGAAAAATATTGTGTATGCCAGAGCAGAATTTAATCTACGTCATCAAAAAGAAGGAGAGTTTGCTCAAGATTATATCAGCGACGTCATAGTTCTTCCAAAATAGTGCGATTTTCATAATCTTGAAGATGACTACTATTTCTTCTAACTATATTATCTTTGTCTGTTCTAACTTATTAAGGTCTCGGTTATTCCAATTTTTGTTTTATCACTCCTTCTCTTTGCCTGTTTATAATCTAAACTTTATCTCCCGCTTTCGAATCTTTCTTTTCTCTTACTGTGTATCTAACATCATAATTTGATTTCTTCTTCTTTTCCTCTTCAAAAGTACTTGACGTCAATAATAGATGGTTTTTCATCCGGAATGCCATTTTTTGTGAAGATCAAAGGATAGTTATTTTTATATTAAGTGTTTTATACACGAAATGCAAACAACATTTTTATACAAATGTGAGTAATGAGTGTGAATTTACATCGTCTGAAATATATTAAAAATAAATTGTTCCAAAATACATCTTGACGTGTTTTTTTGTCCCGACGAGCTATCGCTTTTAAGCGACATTGTTGTCTTGAAAAAAATTAGTCCAAAATAAATAAATAGTACCTACTTCTCTTTCCCATATCTTTAATGTTGACAATAGAATACAATTTTATAGCATCAAGTGAATATTATATTAACCTACATGTGCGGATAAATAAAATAGGAGAAATTTCCAGTTTGATTGCAAAATGGCTTGGAAAAGGCATGCATAAGACCTACACAGGTCACTGTTCCAGGAGAAGGTCTGTAACTCTTCTGGCCAATGCTGGGGGCAACATTACATCCATAAAACGTCACGGTGGCTCTTTACTCTGACTTCAGCAATATGTCACAGTAACTATTACTCAAATACTATCCATTAGAAAGTCTATTAGTACGGTCCTGGAGTTTAACAAAACATCAATTTTTTATACTGCTGTAGGTTTGAATCTTGTAATAAACAGGATTTTTACTTTTGGAAATATCTTGGAATGTTGCTTATGACAAACCCAATATAACACAACAAAAATTTGACCATATCTGAAAAGCAATTAATATTTTGACAAGTCTTATATTGTGGACTCAATAGCATGCTGGTCATTTGAAAGATTCAATAAATAGTTCACTCTTTAAAGTCATTAATTGAGTTATCTGTGGTAATCCTGAAAATAGTTATTCAGTTATGAGTTTTAAATTGAAGTTCTATCAATATTTCGCACTCCATACTAGAAACTCATTTTCCAGGGAGTAGGCCCAATAGAGGAGCTAATTCTGTCGAAGATTACAACAGACTTTGAAGAGAAAATACTACAACGGCTCAGCACATTTGTAGTAACAAAAGATTAAAATGGGCCATGAACACCTTTCTACCTTTCAAGACCGCAGAAACCGATGAGATTTTCCAAGCATTGGTCCAGCAAGGACAAGACGAATTTTTACGACATTTGGTAAAAAATAATGGAAACAGCTTAGAGCATGGAACTTAGAGCTGGAAAGCTTGGCATATAATCAGAATAAACCAGAAAAATGGCAATAATCACCTTCATTCCAAAAACAAAACAAACCCCAAATCCTTTATACCATTCAGCCTATGTATGTATGTATTTTGGGGTGACATTCACTGAGACCTAAAAGATCTATTGTGCCCAGTTTCTGAGGAAAGTCTCAGAAACTAGTAGTTCCTTCAGTCCTATTTCCCGGAGGAATTTTAGGATGTCTGCAGGCTTCAACTTAGGTAAATGTTTCTCTTCTATCTATAGTGCTGTGCTCTAGGATTCTGAAGTGCTGTGCAGTTGGAAAGTATGTGGATGGAGGTTTTTTCTTCCATTCCACAAAATCTGCATTCTTCTTCCTCCACTATTTTGAGCTTTTTCAGGTGCCCATTCAGGCGACAATGTCCCGTTAGGATTCCTGTTAAAACTCTTAGCGCAGTTTTACTTTGACTTATGCATTCATTTGATCTCAACAGGTTGTAGTCACCCAGAAGAGTCCTTGATTGTATAAGCCCTACTAGATCTTTCCAATGGTCAGATCTTCTCTTTTCCTCGGCTTTACTTATTTCTTCCAATATTACATTGGGGCTGATTCCGCAACAGGTTTCAGGCACCCAGAAAGGTATTTCGGTCCCCCTCTTTGCTAGTTCATCTGCAATTTCATTTCCTTCTATTCCAGTGTGTCCTGGAATCCATAGTAAGGTGACTATATTGTTCTCGTCTAGTTCATTGAGTTTGTCAAGGCATTCCCACACCATTTTGTAACTGATTACACAAGAGCTCAGTGCTTTAATGGCTGCTTGACTATCCGACATTATGATAATCCTTTGTCTTCTGTATTCTTTATCAATATTGAACTGGGCGCACTTTCTTATGGCGTGGATTTCCGCTTAAAAGATACTTGGGGTTTTTCCCAAGCTTTCAGAGTGTTTGGTTTCTGGCCCGAACACTCCTATCCCAGTTCCTTCTATTGCTTTTGAGCCGTCTGTGTACTATTGAATGGCATTCTTTCCAAGTCTGGTAATGGTATTTGGATCCCATTTCTTCTTGTTGCTTACTTCCGTAACAAATTTCTTTGAAAAGTTATACTTTTTCATCATACCGTCTTGTGGCATGTCCCAGGTCCCAGTGTTTTTTTAATGATTCCCTCTCTACTTAGTCTGTATCTTGTTCTTTCTACAACGCTTTCCACCACCATATGTAGAGGGATGAAGTTGAGAATCACTTCCATGGTTGCCGTTTGGCATGTTCTCATTGCTCCTGTAATGCATATATAGGCTAGTCTTTGAGTTTTGGAGAGGTTTTCTCTCGTCGTCAATAGGCTAGCTCTACTACTCCACGCAATGGCTCCATAAGTGATGATTGGTCTCATGGCAGTGTACATCCAGCTTAGGATTTTTGGGTTACAGCCCCAGTTTCCTCCTGCCAGATTTCTGCACACCATTAGAGCAATTTTTGCCTTGTATGTAATCTACTTTTCGTGTTTGTTCCACAGGAGTTTACTGTCTAGAGTTAAACCTAGATAATTGACTTATTGTCTCCATTCAATCTCGTTCCCATCAAGTTTTATGGTTTTGAGGTTGAGTTTTCTTTTCTTAGTGAAGGCTATCAAGATGGTTTTAGTGGGGGTTGATGCCAAGTTCCACTTGCCTACACCAGTTATTTGTATAGTTCACACCCTTTTGTACAATATCACAATGGCTGTTTTCGAATTTCCCCCTGGCTGTTATGACAATATCGTCGGTATATCCTTGGCAGGATATTCCGAGATCCGTCAAACCACACAGGAGTTCGTCAACCGCTAGACTCCAACAATAACCAATAAAAAATCCCGAGGCTGGACAGAAGTGCTCACCTCAATCAAAAGCAGTAGCTGGGGATGAACAGAAATGTCCACCCCAAAATACTGCACAGAATGAGGCCTAGGCGAAAGTGCATTTGCGGCGCCGAAGCCAAAAGGAGGAAGAGAGCGAAGGAATCAGGGGTGGCAGCAGCTACAAGTGTACCCCCTCTTCCCCAACTCCACCTCCAACAACAAAGGCACTTCCTGCGGCCGGCGCCAAGAGCTCCGCTTTGAATAAAGGCAAGGAACCGGCTGCCCCTGCAGGTAAGCGCCCTCACTTGAGCACCTCCACGGAGGGGACTCCAAGAAGGCTGAAGAAGCCGCGCAGCGACAGAAATGTCGCCGCGCCTTCCAAAACCTTTTCGGATGCCGCCTTGAGACACCTCAAGGTTGCTATTATAGATGAGACTAACCCGTACGGTAAGGTTACCGCAGAACGGGAAAGAATCATCAAAAATAAACTGCTAGAGGAACTGGACAAGATTATCTTCTCCGCCTCCAGCAGCAACAGCAAAGCGCCTACGTTTAAGTCGTGGACATACTCCGGTGAAATCATCAGAGTGGTCTGCGATGACGACGGGACGCTAGAGTGGCTGAAAAAAGCCACAAAAAACCTCAAGACGTGGGAGGAGGCATCGCTGGCGATCGTTAGTGTGGATAGGCTCCCTAAGCTGACCAAGGCCTCGCTCTGGATCCCGGAGGACGTCCACAAGACGACATCCGGTGAAAAAGAGAGGGTTCTTGGTCGGCTTAGGGCGCAGAACCCTGATCTGACGGTGGCAAGGTGGTGCACTTTCCACCATGAGGTAAAGGTGAACCCAGAAGGACACCTCTTCGTCTTCGGAATTGGAGACGAGGATATGGCTGTCCTCAAGAAGAAGTCGATGAGGATGAGCTATGCGTTCACCTCATTGACTATTAGGGTAACAAGGAAGGAAGCAGGGGGCACCTCTGAAGACCCGAGGTCCTTGGTAGTCGAGCCACATAAAGTGGACATTGACCCCAAGGCCACCACGGGTCCCGAAAAGGACGTCGAAACAGTCGATGACCTGACGGAGGAGGCACCCGGCAACCTACTCATGGGCAAGGACGTTGAAAAAAAGGTGAATGTTATACAATGCAACCTCCAACACAAAAAGGCGGCAACGGCAACACTATGTCGCCGCCTTGATGTATTGGAGGATGCAATAGCTTTGATCCAGGAGCCCTGGATAATAAAGACCAAAATTACTGGTTTCAGTAGCCTAACGGGTCAAATTTTCAGCCTACCAAGCAATCAGCAACCTAGGACAGCTATTTACGTCCCAAGGAAATACAGAGTCTCTCCGATGGCACAATTCTGCACCTCAGACCTTACTGCGGTTAAAGTGGAATGTCCAGATGGAAAAGGCAAATATACGGCGTTGGTACTCGCATCGGGGTACTAACCTTCAGATGCAGCCACCCTACCACCGACTAAAGAGATGGAGGTACTAGTGGATCACTGCCTCAACCACAGAGTGGAGCTGATATTGGGTTGCGACTCAAACTCACACCACTTGAGCTGGGGCAGCAAGGATATCAACGCCCGAGGTCTCTTTATAAATATATAATTAGGAAAGATCTAACAATCTTAAACAGAGGCACGGAGCCGACATTTATTAACGCCCGTAGCCAAACATTAATAGATATTACGCTGGCGACAGCCAAAATATCAAACAAAATTCAGGACTGGCAGGTGTCGGATCATATTTCTATGTCGGACCACCGCTGGCTGACCTATACGGTGAGCCAGGATCTCAGGACCACTGTAAAATCCCGTGACCCGAAGAGGACGGATGTAGCTCTCTACAATCGACTCTTAGAAGGTGTTCTGCGGGAAACAGAGGTCCTGACTCCCAGCAATAATGAGGCACTGGAAAGGTACACAGTATATATCCAAAACAAAATAGACATTGCCTATAAGGAATCCTGTCCCATGAGGATGGTTCAGACAGGTGGCACGACCAATACCTGGTGGTGCCCTGAACTGGAACACCTCAGAAAGACAGCGAGAACGACCTTTAACAAGGCAAAACGAACAAAACTCGAAGAGGACTGGGGAATGTATAAAGCCAACCTCAAAGAGTTCAAAAAAGTCTGCAGACAAAAGCAAAGAGAAGCCTGGAGAGCCTATTGTGAGGCAGTCGAAGACTTCCCACAAATTTCTAGGCTACAGAAGGCACTCTCAAACGACCACCATAAGAGTATCGGCATCCTGACAAGGGAAAATGGCGACAAGGCCGCCAACCTTCAAGAGAGCGCTGAGATTCTTATGGAAACTCACTTCCCAGGTTCTGTCTTTCCTGGAACGTCAAACTGGACGGAAGTACCAACAACACCCTCACAATACGACTGGCAATCTGCTAGTGCAGTAATTGATGAGGACAAAATAAGGTGGGCCATATCGGGCTTCTCCCCCTTCAAGTCACCAGGACCTGACGGAATAAGACCAGCCCTACTTCAATGGGGAATGGATATTCTTATGCCGCACCTGGTTGGAATTTTCAGAGCCTCTTTAGCTCTGAGGTATATTCCCAGTAAGTGGAGAGAAGTACGAGTGGTATTTATACCCAAACCAGGTAGGATGGACTACACCTTACCAAAAGCATTCCGACCAATTAGTCTCACATCGTTCTTTTTAAAAACAATGGAGAGGTTATGCGAGCGGTATATAAGAGATGAAGTGCTAGTTCACAACCCACTTCATCCAAATCAGCATGCATATACTCCGGGAAGGTCCACTGATTCGGCCCTTCACCAAGTGGTTGGCAGAATCGAAAGATCATTGGACAACAAAGAATCCACCCTGGGTATATTCATAGATATTGAGGGAGCGTTTGATAAAACAACCTTTCCAACAATTACCCAACAACTCAACTCCAGGAATGTACCTCTGGTAGTAGGAGAATGGATACTCAAGATGCTCTCTAGTAGAGCAATAAGTATCAATGTAGAAGACATCACAGTAAGAGGACTGGTCATGAGGGGATGTCCACAATGAGGAGTCTTATCACCCCTTCTGTGGAACATAGTCCTAGACACCCTGATTAATCACCTCAACAACAATGGATTCTACACAATTGCATACGCAGATGACATAGTTATCTTGCAGACTGGCAAATTTGTGAACACACTGTGCGACAGAGCGCAGGATGGGCTTAAATTAATTGAAAAATGGTGTAAGGAACACTCACTGTCGATCAATCCCAGAAAGACTGAGATGGTCCTTTTCACCAGGAAAAGAAGTTTATCGGGTTTGAAACCTCCCGAAATCTTCAAAAGCAAACTAAACTTTTCGGAAGAGGTGAAATACCTTGGTATTACCCTCGACAGGAAACTAACATGGAACTCTCATCTACACAACAGAGCAAAAAGAGCATATGTGGCTTATGAGCAGTGTCGGAGGACAGTGGGACGCACATGGGGTCTGTCACCCCGTGTGGTCACCTGGATCTACACTGCAATAATAAGACCCATGTTAACGTATGGAGCAATTGCATGGGGACCGAAAGTTCTACAAGCAACGGCCATCCAAAAATTATATCAAATACAGCGAATGGCTTGTCTGAACATCACAGGAGCCATGAGAACAACACCAACCGCAGCAATGGAACTAATTACTGGTCTGACCCCTCTGGACCTGCACGTCAAGGAGGTTGCGTTAATGGCCATGGTACGATTGCGCACGGCTGGTGTAAACCCCGAAGTAGGAGTGGGCCAATTGAGGTTGAGCCTATGGCAGGAAGCGCTCACTGCGCTACCTTTGCTGCAGGCAGCCAACGATGCAATTGAACCCAGGTTTCTGTTTAACAAACCCTACAAATTCAAATAAAACAGAACACAGAACCAGACGCTGCAAATGCAATACGCATTTATACAGATGGTTCAAAAATGAAAGAAAGCTCAGGATGTGGAGTTTACTCGAGAGCACTGAGCCTCAAGATTAAGTGGGGAATGGGGAACAATACCAGCGTGGTTCAAACAGATCTGGCTGGTATCTCAATTGCCACAAAAGAACTAACCAGAAGAGGAATTTCTGGAAAAAACATAACAATCTGCACTGATAGTAGACAAGCCCTATTAGCCTTGAACAGACAACGTGTTATATCGAGGCTAGAGTGCCACCAAGATTTAGCTGACGCCTCGGCAGATAACAATATTATCCTGAGGTGGGTTAAAGGGCACGACAGGAGTAAAGGAAATCGCATTGCTGATTCTTTAGCCAGGGAAGCCGCTGGACTGAAAATTCTAGGACCCAGTGACACCTACGGCCTAACGACTTCGACAATTGCGGAACTAGCCAAACGTTACACCCATACTCAATTCCTTAAGAGATGGGATAGAATCAAAGGATGCAGTCTTGCCAGGATCACCCTGGGCGACCCTGGAAAGCTGGCGCCGAAGAAATATTTGGCGATGACCAGGAAAAACCTACGTTTAACAGTAGGATTTCTGACTGGTCACTGTCAACTAAGGAAACACCTCCATACTATGGGGTTAGTGGACACACCTCTATGCAGGATGTGTGAACAGGAAGATGAAACTGTCAGGCATGTCTTATGCGAGTGTCCGGAGTTATCGTCAATAGGAGAGTGTGTGTTCGGTGAGTCTTGGCCTACACCTGCCGATATAAAGGAGATGTCTCCTAGTGACCTGACCACCTTCCTGAGAAGGACAGGATGGACAATGACCTAGGAGGACAACTCCTCGGGAGGATGTACAATGGGTCACATGTGGCCTAAGTGCTGTGAGCCTACACACTCACCCTCCCCACTCTACAGATACAGATACCGCTAGACTCCACATTAATGGGGATGATACTCCTCCCTGTGGTCATCCTCTGGTAGTGCAGATGGAGACAATATCTTTGCTCGTCCTCGTCTCTGCTATTTTGTGGTGAGCAGTTCTGACATCCATTTGGATGTTGTGCTGTATACACCTCTTCTGTTTAATGCTCTTTTGACAGCCTCATGTGGAGTATTGTCAAAAGCTCCTTCTATGTCCAAAAATGCACATACTACAGTTTCTTGGTTGTCTAGAGCACCTCGGATATCCTCCGTCAGTTGTACCAGTGCAGTCTCCGTAGATCCGCTTGCCCGGTAAGCATGCTGACATGGGTGGAGAGGTAGTCTCTCTAGGATTTCCGTTCTAATATGGTTATCAATAGCTTTTTCCATCGTTTTGAGTACAAACGATGTTAGACTAATTGGTCTGAATGATTTGGGGTTTGTTGTGTCCTTTTTTCCAGTTTTTTGAATGAAGGTAACTATTGCCCTTCTCCATGCTTCAGGTATATAACCCAGTTCTAAGCTGCTTCGACTAATTCTACCATTCAACCTAACATCGTTTGTGCTTAAAACGATGGAAAAAGCTATTGACAATTATATTATATCCGGAATCCCAAAGAAACTACCTCTCCACCCGCATCATTATGCTTACCGGGCAGGCAGATTTACGGAGACTGCATTGGTACAACTGTCGGAGGATATCCGAGGTGCTCCAGATAATCAAGAAGCCATAGTATGTGCATTTTTGGATAAAGAAAAAGCTTTTGACAATAAACCACATATGAAAACAGTGGTAAACAGCACAACATCCTAATGGATGTCGGAACTGCTCACCATAGGTACTAGAATAGCAGAGACCTGCAAAGACATTGTCACTATTTTATCTGTACAACCAGAGGATGTCCACAAGAGAGGAATAGCATCCCCATTAATGAGGAGCCTGACGAACTCTTGTGTGGTTCGACTGACCTCGGAATATCCTGCCAAGGATATTTATATCTTTTATTTTCTGTTTTAACCACTGGTATAAGTTTCGGATGTCATGGCTTTTAAATTTTTCTTCTACATCAACTTATTTTTTTTCTTATATTCTCTCTTTTCTATCTCTTCTACTGTATAGATGCTACACGTTGTTTCTTAGTGTTCTTTAAATAATACCATATTCAAAGAATGTAGGAGTAGTTTTATTTTAGTTTAAATTATTACGCATTGTTACTTTTTTTATGGTTTGATATTTCAAAAAATCAACAAAAAGGACAAAACTTAATTATATACTATTTCAATTTGTGGTCAGCTTCAATATATATTTTATTGAGAATGTGAATGAGAAAGTTTTTGACTTCCTTGACTGATGAATGTTTGGTTAGGTTAGGTTGGTGTCAAGTAGATGTTTTGTGTAATAGGATTTAACTGGCTGTTTTAATTTGTATGCTCGTAAGTGTTCATTGAGTCTAATGTTAAAAGTTCGACTGATTTGATCAATATAGACATTACTCTCTGGACATTTAAGTTCACATCACTGTACATCTATACTTTTTCAATGGGAAATAAAGATATTCAGGATTCCACAGGGCTAACAATACCTTTAGTGTTTGTAATATCATTTCTTCTCTTTTTCCTATTCATATGTATATTAATTCAATCACAAGATAGGTCACTATTTGGTCTAGCCAAAAAATTAAACATCAGTTAGGCATCACATCAATATCGGAATAATTATCTATAATATTTTTAGCACTTTCCTAGATTGTTTCATTAAATAGTGCAATCAATTAGAAGTATTATATTCATTTGTTAGAGTAATATGAGTGGAATCTAGAAGGTAGGTGAGGATCCAAAAAGTAAATTCCTGAATTTTTTTCTCACAAAATACGTCAACATGAACTTTTACAACCGTACGTACTTATCTTAATGCAAATAAATACCATTAAGCAACGGCAGTTATATTTTACTGTTAAAAAATTATGTATACGATCGTTCGCTTGTAATAAAATTTTTTCTATTGAATTTTATAGTGTGAATAGTCGTAATTATGTGACATTTTGCATATTGTCGACAATAAAATTACGTTTTAGATACATTGAATTAGTCCTCAAAAAGGCGGAAAGTATAAAAAATCCGGCTTTAACTTTTTAAATTAAAAAATTTGAGAACCCGGTTTCAAACGGATGAAAGAGGACCATTATTCCTCCAAGGCCATGAGATTTCAAATGGTGATACATGTTAAATATCTCGGTGTAGGTAATTATTGACAAACAATTGGAAAAAGTATTTACAAGATCTGACACCACATCGAAACGTTGGTGCTAATTCCGCGCATAGCACACTGAATTTACAATGTAGAGGTTGAATCCAAACATAAATATGTTTTTTTGGTGTGATGGACAAAGACGACACAAAAGAATGCAGTGATGAGAGTAAGCAAAGTCCCTGTCTCAGTCTTGCAGGATGCACGAGAAGTACCTACACCAACAACAGTAATAGAAGTATTTGGCCTTCTCCTACTACACCTCGTGATAGTGCGAGGAGCATTGATGGAATTGTTCAGGCTGCACAACAACCTTAGCAAGAAAACAGAATGGGATAGACATCAATTTAGGTGATCGTAAGTCATTTTAGATAGTAACAGACTATATACCCCATAGGAAGGTTTATCAATACCCAAGCTAGCTGAGGTTACCTGGTACACAGACGGCTTTTATTTATTGGAAAAGGAACAGAAGCAAAAGTAGATAATGGAATGAGGAACACTTGCTGCTTGACATAGTTGCCAGATAACATCCCGACTGGTAATTAAATGAACTTGCGGTCCGCAATAGAGAACAAGATTTGTGGAACATAACTATATTTCTGGAAGTAAACTAGTGAGAAGTGATCACCAACAATATACAGTGGACCATAACCGTTCTTATAACCATAAAGAAAGTAATACGACGACAAAAAAAAAAAAAAAACAACATAGACTACAGTGAAAGAGTAGGTGGGTACTCTAAAGCAGGTGCAGGATACATGTGTCAAACTACAAAATACTTGACCTGTTCCTCAATTTTTATATATTCTAATATTCTCGTCGTAATCTTAGAGGTTCAAGTTTCTTCGTGGCAATTTAGTGTTCCGGCGTCTATTTATGAGAACTACATAGTTACGCTGGCCTACTAATTTGACGGTCCAACAATTTATCAACATACAATAAAACCGTTCTAGAACAATTCGATCAGTTCTTGCTCTTGAGCAAGTATCAAAAGTATCTCTTATTTCACACAAGCGCAGCGCATGTTTCAATTTTGATTTGATGTTTTGAGGTTAATTTTATAATAAATCAAAATCAGTACAATTACAATAAACTTTCATACAAACGCATACGATCTTTTATGAATATTCTGTGGAA
>CAJUYG010000679.1:146821-160453 GCA_910591675.1 Galerucella calmariensis | reverse complement strand
CGGTTCTCGGCGTGGTGTTCTCCTTGCTATGTCGGCGGACTAACTCTGCCTTTCGTTTCGGTGGTATGCCTTTTTAGTGCTACCAGTGAAGTATACGTCGGTGTATTATTCGGCGTGGGGGGGCTGGCCTACTACAGAGCTTTCAGAGTTTTAACGGCGCGCGGAGGTGATACAACACTTGTAACAACTAATATCGCGGAAGAATTAAATATTACATTAAAACCGGGCTATTTTTCTGATCTCGTACGGACAAGAATTATATTTTTACGTTGAGAAATAACCGTAATACCAATTTATATATAAAACCGGAATAATTGTTGCTTTTGCAAATCTGAAAATTAGTTACTTCGTTACAAGGTATATATATGTATATGACTAAAATGATCCAGAATGTCTCAAGATATCTCTTTCTGTTCATTCTATTCATTAAATCATATTGGAATGAACACCTTTCTATTGAACCGTAATATCTCAATATTTTGAATAAAAATTCTTTTTGCGGTCGTTCTATAGTTTCTAAAAAGTGGCTAAGAAATAAGTTTTCAAAGGAATTACTAAACGTCATTGAGTCTCGTGCATTTCTCGAGTTATGAGAATTTTCCTTTAAGAATTTTTCCAATATCAACTAAGCATTAAACAGAATCGCAAAATTTATTCACGGTGATATTGAAGTTCGAATAAATGCGATTTGAAAGTGGAAACTCAATTTAATAATTCATTGTGAGCGGGAGAATTTTTTTTCCATATTCTGTTTGTTATGCTTCCTAAATAAATATTTATTTTACTCAACACTTTTTGCGTTTCACCCCACTTTTCTTTTTGTTATTACGTCAACGTAAATTTAAAAAAAAATTGAATTAGGTGATTGTTTTGAGACCACGTGTCTTGTAAGATTTTTCGAATTTTGGTTTCCGGTCGCTACTGTCACAACTTTTGTACTTACGTTACTGGAAGACATGTATTGATTGTGATTTTAGTGTATCCTTCAGTCCGTGATTAGGCTTTGAGCTCGCGGGCGGAGAACATTTACCTTGTACTGATGAGGCGCAAATACGCCGAAACCGGTTTACAAGTTATGTTGTCCCTTCTAATTGCAAACCAGAATGGTTGGTGTTGAATATCTTGTAGATATACCAACCCCGTTTGACTTTGAAGTGTAATTCAATATCAGAAGGGGGCTATAGCCTATAGGGAAGTATGCAATGCTTCTTAGTTGAACGATCTATATTTGAAAAATATTTTTCTAAACTTATAAAGCGTTAGAATAATTATTATTCTGCGATATCTATCAAAGTTAATTATTTTGCGTGTCACAAGTCAATGAAGCGATGGTTAAATTGATTGAAATACATATTGCAATAATTGAGAAATGTGAATAGTTGCAAGCAGGACCTGGTAAGGTCAAAGTATTGCTGCAATACATTGCAAGAAGAATTGTGAACTGTAAAGCTACCTTAAGATTATTATGAAACATTTTTGATACCATTCGTTCAATAAATCAATCTTGAAAAATGCATACGGGGTTTTTGTTTCAACAAAAGATAAAAAGCTTCACCCGAACTAATAAAGTGAAGAAGAAGTGAAGTGAAGAAGAAAATGTCCTCGTAAAAAATTATCCAACATCATGAACCACATAAAATGAAGAGTAAAAAAACTTTGTCGATTGTTTTCGTAATGAAACAGAGAAGAGAAAATTGTATTCGTCTGTTGCACGCTTATGCTCTAGAAAGTACAATTCAGACCAATAAACTTTAAGTAGTGAAATATATTTGCGTACAGAGAAAATACAGCAGTGCGAGTTAGCACGTAAGAGAAATGATAAGGATTCTAGTAAACGACATTGTTGTTGTTTTAGGAGCACTAAGACTAAAAGAAATAGTTAGAAATAAGAATTTTTTCGTACGAAAACGAAAAGGTCATCTTCAGGAAAAATATAATTAATAGAAGAAGTTTATTCGCAAATCAAATTATTTGAACAAAAGAACAGCGTTTCAGGCCTTATATCATCTCCTTTTTTTGTGATATTTCTCTATTTCATTCGATCTCCCGCATTGAACTTTATTTGTATTGCATGATGTCTTATACATGTCTTTCTTTGTTCCTTCTTCTTCTCCACTGCCGCTAATCCGTAAATCTTTCGTTCTCACCTCTATAGTTTACTTTTATTATTTTTATTTAATATCCAAGCTTCACTTCCGTACTTCGCGACGCAAAAGATCTGACCGTTACGCGTTACGTTACGCTCCGTTATGTTACATTGCTTCGTTATGTGCCTTGCTTTTGTGTGCTTGTGCCTCCTTAGTCTCTCTCTCTCGTTTACGAAGCAGCGATTCATAATAATAAATATGCTCCTACCCGGATTCGAACCCGGGCCACCCGCGTGCAATGCTAGCATTCTAACCACTAAACCACCGATGCTATATTGAAATTCTATGCAAAGCTGGTATTCGCAGTGCTAGTGATCTACTTGAATTTGTTCGGATAAATTTTTAGTATTATTTCCATAATTTTTTTTGCGCGATTAAGGGGTCTAGCTACTTTTCGAAATACAGGGTGTTGAAATTTTGAAAACTTGAATGTTTTAATTCGATAACTTTAAAATGGATGGATAAATTGATTTGACATTTGGCACGTAGTTTTTAAATGTAAAAGGGCATATTTTAAAAGAAATTGTAGTTTGTGCAACTAGTGTGGATATGATGGCCATATCGCACGAGGACGAAGATGGAGCACGACTCCGTAGGCGGAGTGCTCAATCGTTCAAGTGCGATATGGACAATCCACACGAGTCGAGCAGCATATTTTTTCTACGACCCACTTAGGAAAAAATCTAGAAAATAAAAATTTCTATAAACTGTAATATAACTTCAAATTAAAAATTTAACAATTCAATTTTATGTTTCCACTAATTTTGTGGTAAACGAATGTCCATTTTGTATAATGCTACGGTTTCCTTTTTTAAATATACGATGCTGTTATAAGTAGATGTTGCCAGTCGGACTCCCTCATGGAGGGTAGCGTACCATTATCTATAATTATGAATATTCTGCTAAATATTTCAAACGTCTACCTGTTGTCGTTATTAATATCAAGCAGAATGATTATTTAAAAATAAAATTGACAATAAAAAAAAATTCCTCGCGGGGAATCGAACCCGGGTCTACCGCGTGAGAGTCTGGTGTGCTTACTACTCAACCACCAAAGAATATGCAAATTGTTTATCTATAACGTCAGATGTATTACATAACTTTTGCTTGAAAGGAACTAAAGTTCCTACCGTGTGTCCCGCGACACGTTCTACCTTTTTGTTTGTGTTAATAATTTTTTCTACGACCGTGCGTTTTAACTCTGCCGCACGCATTTTAGTTTTGAAAGTGTCACTTTCCCGCACTAGTGCGGGAAAGTAAAATTATGCAAATTTTGACCTTATTAGATAGTTTTTTACTTCGGAAGTTATAGCTATTGTTTCAACGGATAAATAGAAATTTACGAAATGGTCCATCAAATAAAATCTACATCTTTTCTAGCTTTTTGTTGCATTTTCAATTTTTTGAAAATATAAAATAATTAAGATATTTTGATATAACCCTGTACATTCTTTGAAGTAGTGTCACAAAACAACTAAAAAACCACCCGGGTGACCCGGGTTTGATGTAAAAAAAATATATCAAATGAAATTCTTCCATCTACAAATGACTTAAAACCGTTGCCGTCACCTTCATCGTCATCTTAATGTGACCTGCAACCGTTGCCATCCTCCTCGACGTCATCGACTTACCAGTTAACACCAAATAACTCCACCGGACCGGCAATTTAAGTAATTTTCAGAATGCAATAAATTGTGTATTTACTATTGATATTTATATTATTTAAGAGTTTTTGGTTAAAGTTTTGTATATGTATGTTGAGATGAATAAATTTTGAAAAATGGGTTGGTATACTTTTTAGTATATACAGTCGTACAAAAAATAGTGTTCCTAACTTATCCAGCTAAATGTTCCATGTCCTTTCAATATTATGTACCTGCTATCCACAAACAACAAAACTATATTTGACGCGTTGATACATTTTGTCTTCGAAGCTAAAATTAATCTGTAAATCTAGTCTCGTTACCTTTGTATAACTCACCTATTGTATATATACCTACCTATCCGAGGTCTACCTGTGATGTTTTATATAAAAACGCCCTGAACGACCCCTGGGCGAGAAGTGTGTAGTCCCCGTATTTTCCTCTTTGCTAGGTCATTTAATTACAAGTATGTGAATACTTACTTATTACCCTTAGAAATATTAATTATATACCTAATTTTCTTTTGTCTGTGTTTTTTTTTTGTTCGCTTTCCCACAATTAATACACTATTTGTAGACCTTTAGTACACTCAGACTTACTGACTTACTGCGCCATTCTTCATTACTTAAATAGTTTCTGGCTGCATGGGCACAGCCCTAAAGCAAAAAAAAAAACTTATGCATAAAGTATCTCTCCCCTCTCCCGCCCTTGGCCGCTTGCCCTAATCGCGTTCGGGAAAGTATCACTTTCCGCACTTGTTAGGAAAATAACTATTTATTTTATCATATTTTCTAAGGCTCCCAAGGCTCTGTTGGCTTTCATCATACTTCCGTCAATTTCCACATCTTATTCGCTTTTATCAGTCACTGTTACTCCCAGATATTCAAAGTGAATTACTTACTACAGTGCCTTGCACCATAGCTTTGTTTGGGGTTTCAGTTCAGTGTCATTTTTATTGGAAGTTTTACCGGCAGTCACAGTCTGTTTGTAGTATATGAACAATAAATGCAATGGTAGATTTTGTTCATAACTGTTGTTCATTAGGCAGTTGATGGAAAATATTTGATATGTAGTTGAACTGCGTTTGCTGAAGCCTCCTTGATATTCCCCTATGGTTTCGTTTGAATATGTACCTATTTAACATGCTTATTTTTTTATATATCCATCAAATTCGAAGTTCTTTACATATTTTGTTGGTAGCAAACAAAAAGCTATAATATTGCATGAGCCCCATTTTATGCTAATTTTGCTATATTATATACACTATGTTATTTATAAGATAAGACATAGGCATTCCTGTACAAAACTGTAAAATGCGAGCTAACTTTTTTACTAAATAGCCTTCATAAAAAAATAACAGATTTGGAAAGGTCATTGAAAAGTAAGTGCAAATGCACTTTTAATTTTCCTAAATTCGATCTGGTTCGATAAAAAATGGACAGTTATGTGTAACAAAGTAGTACACCATTTTCATAACACTTTCGAATACTGAAAACACCACAGCGGGGGATCGAACCGCTATACTTCACGTTTAACTTTCAAATTTCCCGTGCTTCTCGTCTAGCTATCTCCTACACGGTTGAAAGTGTGAGAATTCAGAGGAATAACACAGAATACATTTTTTATCTCTGACTGTGAAGATGTAATTATCAGCCATGTACAAAAAAGGTTGACGCGCGACACTGATCCAACGATACATCACTTTCCATCATTATCAAAAAATACATTTTCTTTCTCCTTTTGTTCATCGCACAGGTGTCGATAATAAGTTACACGTACGTACACGTATCATAGCACGTTTATCTACACTACTACGACACTCGCGTACAACACGAACGTTCAGTCATCGTTGTACTGCCCACATTGTATAGTCATTCCCGAAGGATATCCGACACACAATACACAGGAACGCCAACCACTACACGGAGTAATTAAACGTTATCAAAGCCGAAATTATTTCCAGATACGCAAAATTCTTCATTCTTTCAATTGAAACTTTTGAAAGCAGAGAAATATAGTTTGTTCCCCCATACATTTGTCACTGGTATTAGAAAGTACCAGGTTCATACAACAAATTAAATGTTAGAGTGATTTTTCTAAATTGTAAGAAATTGTATAGTATAGGTCGTTTGCAGCACCAGATTTGCTCAAGAAGTTACAGTAAAATTGAGGCTGGTTAAACGGCTTTGTGATATTGATAATGAATATAAAATATGCCTGACATGTGAATTGTAAGTACATTATTTTTTTTTTTTCGCCAAATCTTCCCATCCGCGTATGTTCAACAGCTGTACTGTGGGTCCTTTCCTACTCTATCTATCCATTTCTTTTGCGATCTTCCTTTCTTTCTTCTGCATCAATTTCCTATTATGAGCCCATCTTTATTAGCTCTGTCATTTGCTAGTCATTCTATGTGCCTGAGGATCTTATTCGTTGCGCCCTCACTACCGTTGATATAGGAAAACTCATTTCTTATTCTCATCTACTTTTTTGCTCCATATATTCCTCTGAGTATTTTCCCTCCCATATATCTTGTAGTTTCTTTCCTTTTTTATTCATAGTCCACAGATCTACTCCATATAAAATGGTCGTTCTATGATGGTTTGATAAATTCACTTTTTTGTTTTTCTAAATATCATTTTAAATTAAAATGTCTTCAATAATGATCTTGCGCTCCCATATTCTTTTGAGAATAAACTACACCTTCACTAAAATAGATACGTAGATAGTATATTGTTACTTAGTATGGTATTTTACAACAGATAAACAGGAATCTGCTCACAGAATTCACATCCAAAAGTCATATAAAGACTGAAATTCCGCAGCCACTTTTTTGAACTTTTTTTAAGAAGCACGGCAATGCATGGTAGGGTACCTCAGGTGGTTTTATCGAACCAGAACCTGCAATTGTCATTTGAAAGTTTTGCCTGGACTGCATGAAAAATTCCATACTTCAAGTATAATATACAGGTTCGGTCCAGTTGAAAGCTTCTATACATCTTTCGAAGAACATCATTAAACCAGATTGAAGGAGAACCTCAAAAAGCTCAAACTAATGGAGCAAAAAGACTGTAGATTATTTGGAATGGGTGACGAAACCTCTAGACATTTAGGATGCTGCCGGATAGGAGGGATATACTTACTAAAGTTCCTGAAGTAAATAGGACTGAAGGAACTACTAGTTTCTGAGACATTCCTCAGGAACTACTTAAGTAGAAGTTAGAAGGGAACAAACGATTTTTTAGGTCTCAGTGAATGTTGCCCCAAAATACATACATCGTAGTAAAAAAATGCTCTGAATATCTGAAATGTCAATTATTTCCTATGGTAGTAAACTAGAGAAGATATTGAGCTATGGAGTAGAAACAATTTAAATTTTGTAATGCAATAAGGTTTCCATGAATTGGAATTTTATTTTTATGAAAATGCAATTCCAAAAATCTATTTCCCGTGCAATCAAAACTCACGTAAAAAACTTATTTATTTTTGTTATTCCCAACAATATCTTATCGTCGAATATGCCTTATGTATACCGAAAATTTCAATAACCTAGAAAATGGTACGTGATTCAAACGGTATATTCGAGAAAATCTGACAACATAAATCGCGCAACATTAGCAATGCATCAAGCTGTGTACCGAATAGGAAATTGCATCGGTAATGCAGAGCTCTGTCGCGCTTCTTTTATACGAGTCTGCACAGAGCAGGTGACATCCATGACTTCTAGATGAACGTTGGTCGGCTGATGATCAATGCGGATTCATATGTCGGACAGGATGTCAATGAACGACGTCGAAGTCGGGGAGTTCCTACTAACCTATTTTAGATCATTCAAATGTATTCACCTTTTCTCAAGCTCGTGTTGAAATTCCATGTGGATTTTTATTTAGACTAAATTTCTCACGAGCTTTTTTATTTTATTTGTTTGAATGAGCGTTCACATACCTAGATGGAATGGAATGTTGACTGAATTGCTTAGGCATAAAGACAAAACGAACGCGCTGCGAGACGGAGGAACAAATAATCCCATGGAATTAGATTAGATTTACAGGAGGGTCGGCCTATTGGTTGGCGACCTATAACATCTTTTCTGTAAGCCCTACATCTATTTTTTATTCCAAAAGATATAGGCTTATGGGAATCCCCATTATCCGCTTTGGATATAGATCTGTAGCCTGATCAGTGTTCAGGCTCCAAGCAGAACTGTTCCAGGTATCAAAGGCAGCCTGGGTGAGTTGGGGCTTACAGGACATTGTCGACTAAATTACCACCTAAAGAAGATGAGGCTGGTTCAGACGTCGGACTGTCGGTTCTGTAATTTGGAGGACGAAACTGTGGACCACATACTGTGCTCATGCCCAGCTTTAGGCAGGGTAAGGTATAATATATTCGGTTGAGGTACCTTAGAGTCGAACGACTTCAAAAAAGTATTACCAAATACAACCATGGACTTCGACAGAAGCACAGACTTAAGATGTGAATTGTTATCCCTAGGAGTGAGCCACAATAGACCTAACGGGGGTCGCAGTGGAGGTGGTAACGTCGTAATTTATGATAAAAAAAAGATAGGACTAGATGCAGAATTTTACGCTGAATTCGATGATGTCTTGCTTATGCTGAACACCCAGTAGATATATTTTCTGTATGTTCCTTGTGGGATTCCTTATTCTTTTTTCTTATTTTTTGGGAAACAAACCACAATATCATGTTTTTATATTTTTATTACGACGTTTCTGTAGCGTTCCAGCTACCGTTGTCAAGATGAATTACATTTTTTTAAACAATTTTTGATCCCTATTTGACACAACGAGAAAATTTGACAGCTAGACAATCAATATCTCAAAACCCTGTATATTTAGACCCTAGTAACAATGGCTCAACTGTAGTTTTCAGTTGTTTTCAAGTTGCCTTTATTAACAATATTTCACCATCAACAAGAAAACTGGCATCATTTGGTTAATTTGTTATTCTCTTCAACGCTATAAACGTCCTCGACAAGAGCAGTGTAACCTACGAGACCAAATCTCAGTTCTGCGACATTAAGGGTCTCTAAAGGCGAGAGCCCTCGAAATCGTTTAAAGAAAATTTGCATTCTCTTTCAATAATTCTTATCGCCAGTTCCCAATAGTGGCACACATCTTTCCGACGTAATTTACATTTCACTGTTAGATATAGAACGGATGCTATTCTAGAATAAATGCTAAATTTAAACTGGAGTAATGTACAACATTTAAATAAGTTATTTCAGTTGATTTGTTCGGCACTACTAGTCAGAGGCTCCAAGATCCAAGTCATCTGCACCTCAGCCTTCAGGCTTTTTGTTTACTTGGTCTAGGATCTAGGACTAGTTGTAATCAGATTTCACTGTCTTTCGACTAGATCCTAGAATAGCTTAAAGACGTGGAACTATAATCCAATGAGCCGCCGTTATTCGGGGATTCTATTGCTCATAACTTACTCACCTGATTCTATAAAAAAATTGGCAGTCATTAGATGAATATTATTCATTGGCTTCAAATGATATGATGTGATAACATCTGTGGTGGAACACAAAATTCTTGGGATTGGGGAGTGAGTATAGGGGTGAATAATTTTTTGTATATTTTAAACTTTGAATTCAAATGAATGTTATTGTGCAATATCTATTAGTCGAACAAAAAAATAAAAAATATCCACCTAAACGTAGATTTATTGTTCTTTTTAACAGAAATTTTTCAAATGATCCAAAACGGTCAAAGTTTAAAAAGTGGAACTACAGTTAGCAAACGCGAAAGTAGCTCCGACTCCAATCCAACATTAACGTCGGGCGCCATATTCCGTCGTTGTAAATAAAACCCTCATAAATCCCGGTCGAATAGAAAGCTGGAAACGAGAGCGCCATAACCGCACCAACTTCTTGGGTCTGTAATTTATTATAATAAGAAATTCCTTCATTTCTGGCGCAGGTAGGTATGCAAGATCTGTAATCTTACAAATTTCCTTCCTATCTGGTACAGCCTCCGTCGACGACGCCGACTCGTTGGAGATAAAAGTGTGTTCCAAACGATAAAACTCTCCACAAATCTCCGCGGAATTGTCCTCTTTTCTACTGTAAAAGACCAAAAAAAGACCAAAAGAGCGACCAGCACCTGCACAAATCTTTTAACGCTCCGAATGCTCTTAATGTGCCATCTAAAACTTTAAATTCTAACATTTTAGAGTTGCGAATGAATAAAATATATTTCCCGTTATTCGTGCATCTTCATTCGGTATTTTATGAAGACTACTAAACACAATATGAACATAAAATAACCCTCAAAGTGTCCTTGTAGCTCAACTGAGAAAATTGTTAGTATAGTCCAGGTGATTTAGAGTTTAGCGCGATAATCGCTGGTATCAGCTTGAAACTTTGTATATAGGTTGCAAAAAATACGTGCAATAAAATAGTACTAACCCGCAAATGAAAAACCTTGCACGACATTGTTTAAATGACAATATTGTTTTTTTTCTAGTAGAATTACTCGTTCATTCGTGAATATCTTTTTTGCTCTTGATTATAAAGGAAAAATGTAAAATACTTTTTTTTTGTCTTCTAAAAACGAACAATATGAAACCAACCGCGTCGAAAAATATTGATTACATCAAAAGTTATTGATGATTAAGTTTAAATAAACATTAGTTAGATTAAACAATATTAGATTATTTTGTTAATAATGACAATATCCTGTAATTGTGCTTAATTACTGTACTCCGTCAACAGATCACGTGTGCCAAACCCGCAATCGGTAAGTTGAATAGTTAATGAGTTATAGCGTTATAAACAAATTGACGTAGCATTTTTTTGCAATAAACCTGTACCACTTTGTCACTTTCCCTGGTGTTTAATATTAACTTGTATACCGTAGACAAGAGAGAAGCTTTTTCTGTTAATCATATAGTAACATTCATTTATTATTTATAAAAATAACATTTTTTTTCTACAAATAAGATAACAAAAAATGTATACTTTGTTTGAGGCAAACGCATCTACTCAGGTTTCGATATTTCCTGATTTTCGACAACGGCAATAGATTTCTCTCGTTGCGAGGTATGAAATCAAAAAAAAAATCATCCAAATATCTTTATTGGATCCCAAGAAAAGTCGACTTTAAGTAGCACCGTTCAATTTGAATGGCTGCGTGAAGATTTTCAGCGAGTCGGCCGAGCGGCTCGAGCGCTTCCCCCACTCCTCGGCCGACGGCAGCAACTGATATTTTCCACGCATTCCCGAGTATTAACAATTTTTTTTTCCGCAGATATTGTCTATTTAATAGGATGATCTTTCGAGTGATGAAAGCACTCCGTCTCCCGGTCGTGCTCGTATTTTTTTTTACCTCTACTCGCCCAAATTGTTGAACAATTGACTGTCAACTTTGCCGGCTTATATCTCGGTTGTTTATTAACGAAAGTTGATTTTGTTTAGTGTTATTGAAAGCTCATTCAATTTCCTATCGATGTGCGTTGTCAAAAGTCACAAAATCAGGTCTCATTAACAATATATTGCATTTTACAAGTAAGGGCGTATAATTAAATAATTATCTTGGCCGTGCAAATGCAATTTTTGAAAAAATAACGACGCCGCTCGATTACACCGTTCGTAATCTACCTTAGAAAAAATCAGCGTCATGCAGGGAAAGTGACAAAGTGGTACAGGTTTATTGCAAAAAAATGCTACGTCAATTTGTTTATAACGCTATATCTCATTAACTATTCAACTTACCGATTGCGGGTTTGGCACACGTAATCTGTTGACGGAGTATAACATTACAATTCACAATAATTAGGTGTTTCCATTAAACATTCTCAAGGAAAACAAATTTTAATTTTTTTCATTCGAAAGTACCCTCTACCTATGACAATTAAAACTAAATGCTATTGTTTTATAGTAGATGTAATTAATTCATCTCTACTAAAATGGCGCAAACCGCGTGCTGATAGTTATTATCGAAGTCAAGATATAAATAAAAACGCATAAACATAAGTATAGTATTGACTCACTCTGTATTACAACTTAAAATTAAATATGTAAAAGAAATATCATACATAAATTCCGATCATTAAGACTTAATGTCCAATCAAATGCTGCTTCAATCTCAGATTACTGCAATTGTTAAATCTGCTAGTAGAACAACCGCATATCATGTCAAAAATTTTGTGGGCAGACCAGGCTACGCTTTATAGTGCAGGTGGTGTTATCTGCATAATAAGCATTATTGGTCTGAAGAAAATCTGCACTGGGTAGAGGAAGAGCAGCTACAATGTAGATGAAGTCCTAATGTTTGGTGTGGTATAGTTGAAGGAAAGATCGCAGGTTCATATTTCTTGGAACTACAAATGGCGATACATATTTGGATTTTCTGGGTAATTGGTTGTCTGTTTTCCGCACAAATGGATGGATTGGAAGGGTAAGTATATTTTCAGGGCCAGACTTAACATGTCTGGACTTTTATCTGTGGGAAGATTGAAGGATTTAGCGTACCAAACTCACCAACCACGCGAGACGACATGCAACAGCGCGTTAGAAACGCTATAAATAGTATATCAACAGCTGAAATTTAACCTTCAGTGGGCACCGTGGGGTCCTATAGACCCCAGCAGTCCTATAATTGTGGCCAACTGTTAAATTAGAACAGCAATTTCCGCGTGGCTCTATGTAAATTCAAGTTAGGGTATGTCCCACCTCTAGCCTACCGTACACAATACAATTTCAATTAGTTATCAGTGATTAGCGATTTGAAGTGCGTGTGGGGTCATCAAGACTCCAAGGTGCCTTTTATGTAACATAATTTAATTAGTAAAATTAGTAAAATTAAATTTTTAAAATTATTTTTGGTTTTTCTTATAATATGGGTATTTAGTTTTATAAGTAAATGGAAAAAAAAATTTCTCCTTTTTTTTATTACTGGGGCATAAGAAAAAGATTTATTTTATTGGTAAAATTATACCTTAAGTTCGAAAATGTTTCTTAATTCTAAAGTTTACGTAAATAAAATATCATTTTTATTATAACACCTTTCTGTTTTCATATTCATCCTCGTTTAACATGTTTTTTCTTACAAAAGTTACGTAGCTCAATAAAAAATATGATATAAAAATTGGGATCGCAGAGACCCCATGATGCCTTGTAATGCATTAAAAATTAAGGTGCCCACTGAAGGTTAAGCAACAGATATGTCAAAGCGTGCTAGATTACATATTTGTGTGGAAAAGTTTTAATGACAAAGAAATCTGTATGATCTTTCTTCCCCATATTTAATTTTAAGTTATAATACAGGGTGTCAATACTATACTAACTTATGTTTATGCGTTTTTATTTATATCTCGAGTTCGACAATAGCTATCAACATGCGGTTTGCGCCATTTTGTTAAGAATTTAATCCAGTTCCATTATAATTTACAATAATAAGGTGTTTCCATTAAACATTTTTTAAGAAAACAAATTTCAATTTTTTCCATTCGAAAGTACCCTCTACCTATGACAATTAAAACTAAATGCCATTGTTTTATAGTAGATGTGATTAACTCATCTACACTCTTTCTATCGACACTAATTTCGTTAAAATCGGTTGATTCAAACCAAAGTTATAGGTATTTATCCACAAACACTTTCCCACTTACCCCCACCCTTTATTTGGAAAAATAGAATAAAAAGTAATTAAACAAGTTTGTGCGAAATATAGGCCTTTTTACAATTTACTCATTTAACACTGGGTATAATTGGGCATATTTCACAAAAAACTGGTTTTTAAAATTTTCTTTACAGGTTACGCCCCCTAGCGGTTAACCTAGAAACTTGAAAGTAATTTCCAACAATTTCTCTTGTC
>CAJUYG010000679.1:118991-146721 GCA_910591675.1 Galerucella calmariensis | reverse complement strand
AATTTAGGCGTCAAATATACGAGTAGCGACGGAAAAGACGTTACAACCTCATTTAAAAACTAGGTGGAGTAATTTGAATTTAAGTTGGCAATTCTGTAGACCTCTGATCAGATCAGATTTCGCCCAGTTTCACACAACACTTTTTAATACTGACATCAGCTGATAGTTTTTATTTTTGATGTGTTTTTGATAGTTCTGACAGATAGATATACTTAATTTGTCATCGCATCCGCTCTTGTTATTTTATTATTTTTACTTAGTTTCGTTGAAACTGTTCCTTTAAAAACTTAAGTAAGCATTTGTATTGAATATCTGCAATTATGGATCCTTCTACTTCGAGTACCAGTTTCTCGATAAGTCCGGAGAAAGAATATAAATTGTGAACTTATAGGTCATTTAGGACCGTCAATAATCAAATACATTCATATTATATTTACAATTTCTCAAGCAATTGGTAAGATTATTACTTTTATATTAACATGGTATTGGATGCTTATCATTTTCCTTATAGGAGTAGTAGAGTCAAGGTTCATTAACTATTTTAGGAATACCGAGGTAGAGGAACAAAATACAGTGCAGCAAATATTAGTGGAATACCAAGACTTTTGAAAAATTGTGATAAGTGAATTAAAAATGCTGTTCGAAAAACAAAAATGAGTTATCTATATGGAATAAAATTTTGCAAGCTTTGAAACAAATTAAATTCAACTGTGTTATCCTTTGAATAAATGTACTATTTGTTTATTATATGCATTGTATTTTTACATATTATTTGGAAAGATATCGTCAAAAGTCTATGGAGGTTATAAGCTATCGAAGGTTTAAAAAATATATGAAATAATGGGTTTTGTGAAAGTATAGTGAAAATTATGTAATAATTTAAAAAACTAACTTATCGACTTCCTTTTTATTACATTCAGTTATTTGCTAATTAATAACAGCTATATTAGAGTGATGAGTATGTTCTATACGAAACATGACAAAGTTTAACATGTGACAGAATACCCGTCTGTTTAACATCTAAATAATCTACTAGACAGACGAGAAATCGACTTTGGACTATACGTGGCTGATTTCTTCATCAATCAAGGCATATTTAATAGATTTGGAACACGACTGTTGACTACTTTTTCGGAACACACCATTTACTAACTATTCTGGTAACTTTTAGTGGTGTGAGTAAGGCTTTTCAAATTACTCCTCCTGGTTATTAAATGGACTATAGTGTTAGATCTCGTTTAAGATATTCAAATTTGGCGCTCTTACAATCATTCAACCGCTCACGCATGCGCGCCAAAGTGGGCGGGCCCAGGGTAGGAGACCTACTTCCTATGTATCCGTCCGTCGGCATTCCGCTGCTTGACATGGGTTGTGAGGTTGTGAATACATATAAGGATAAGAAATCTAACAATAGTAAATATAATGTCAAAGTATTTTGTGGTATTTACGAAACAAAATGCATTTCTAAATATCAAGGAACAAAATCTGACAACTAGGAAACAAAATTGCGTGTCTTAACTTCACTTGTATACATGTATGTTTGTTCGTAGCGTAACCTTTGATCTCGATTTTGACTCACTTTTAAGGTTCAGATTAATTCGAAATTTCACAGACTTGTCAAGGACTGATGACAATACAATATAGTAGTAAAAAACAGGGTATTCCATAAAAAAACATAACTTTGTTCTAGATTCGAAATTGAAAAAAAAAGTGAAAAAAAAATTAGTTAAAAAAAACTAATAACCTGGCTTCATGGGTAATCGAACTCAAGTCAAAAATAATTCTTAATGTAAGAATAAAATGATCAATGAACAGAAAATTAATTTCATTATAGTTAGAACGTGGGGTGCTTTCTACTACATTTATACACCAACTTTGCATTTCGGAATAGAACTAGTGTGAAATTATTATAAGGGTATCGAACATCCTACGCTATTATCATAATGACATTACCGACCTATGAAGCGTATTTTTCAATTTTTTGAACTTTGAACTGTAACATTGTGCGCGAGTAATGAACAAACAATTCAAACGAAACCTTTTTGTTTATTACAAACAAAATAGTGAAGTGTACAATTGCTAAAAACCGTACAAAGTCAGCAAAACAATGAATAAATACGAGTTACCTTAGGTTGAGATTTAAAAATGAAATTATATAGCATGAACATAGATTACTGAACATTTTAATTTTTTATGAATATGGTATAAAGTGCAACTTGTCTATTTCACAGCAATATTACGAGATATAGCCTATTCTTTTCATTAAGGCGGGAAGAATTCCAAATGAATTTATTTTTTTTTTGTAAAAGGGGAAGGGGAAGGTGTGATGTCTTTTGGCATTACATGAAACCAAGAATTAAATCCATTGAAATTGTCAATTATTAAATAATTCAATGAATCTGTTTGTTACTAAATAACTCAATGTTATTATGTTTGTTTCCAAAACAATGCAGTTAGTTATTGTTTTATAGTTGTAGAATAGTAAATAGACACGCAAGGTCATTAAAATAAGAATAGATCACGTAAAATGGCCATGGTACGATTGCGCACGGCTGGTGTAAACCCCGAAGTAGGAGTGGGCCAATTGAGGTTGAGCCTATGACAAGAAGCGCTCACTGCGCTACCTCTGCTGCAGGCAGCCAACGATGCAATTGAACCCAGGTTTTTGCTTAACAAACCCCACAAAATTCAAATAAAACAGAACACAGAGCCAGATGCTGCAAATGCAATACGCATATATACTGATGGTTCAAAAATGGAAGAAGGCTCAGGATGTGGAGTTTACTCGAGAGCACTAGGCCTAAAGATTAAGTGGTTCAAACAGAACTGGCTGGTATCTCAATTGCCACAAAAGAACTAACCAGAAGAGGAATTTCTGGCAAAAAAATAATAATCTGCACTGCTAGTAGACAAGCCCTATTAGCCTTGAACAGACAACGTGTTATATCGAGGCTAGTACTAGAGTGCCACCAAGATTTAGCTGACGCCTCGGCAGATAACAATATTATCCTGAGGTGGGTTAAAGGGCACGACAGGAGTAAAGGAAATCGCACTGCTGATTCTTTAGCCAGGGAAGCCGCTGGACTAAAAATTCTAGGACCCAGTGACACCTACGGCCTAACTACAATTGCGGAACTAGCCAAACATTACACCCATGCTCAATCCCGTAAGAGATAGGATGGAATCAAAGGATGCAGTCTTGCCAGGATCACCATGGGCGACCCTGGGAAGCTGACGCCGAAGAAATATTTGGCGATGACCAGGAAAAACCTACGTTTAACAGTAGGATTTCTGACTGGTCACTGTCAACTAAGGAAACACCTCCATACTATGGGGCTAGTGGACACACCTCTATGCAGGATGTGTGAACAGGAAGATAAAACTGTCAGGCATGTCTTATGCGAGTGTCCGGAGTTATCGTCAATAAGAGAGTGTGTGTTCGGTGAATCTTGGCCTACACCTGAAGATATAAAGGAGATGTCTCCCAGTGACCTGTCCACCTTCCTGAGAAGGACAGGATGGACAATGACCTAGAACAACTCCTCGGGAGGATGTACAATGGGTCACATGTGGCCTAAGTGCTGTGAGCCTACACACTCACCCTCCCTACTCTACAGATACAGATACAGATCACGTAAAAAGGATATTTGACCTATCGAAGTATGTATATATGCTGATGAAGTATACAAGTGAGCATTTCAGATGTATAATAAATATATTCACATACATTCAGATATATTCATATGTATCCCTTGTCATAATTAGTGTAATTAGTAAAGCTATCCAATAAAACCTCATCTCAGTGAAACATGTAGTTTTCATACGGTTATTTGAGCCGCTCTCAAAGGACCCGGACTTCCACTAAATCATGAAGACCCAACATACAATACCCACATGGCGATCCTGCCATACAACAGATGTAGATCCTAACACACGATACAGGTACAATCAAATTTTTTTTACAGTTTTTTTCTTGTCGAACTTCTGTTAATTTAATCTCCACACCCACTGTTGAATTTTTCATAAAAGAACAATACTGAAGTTCTCTCAGTGTATTCAAACCTTTATATACAAACCAAGTAGAGACAGTTTGTCGAAAACTTCACACCTCCCAACTGAAAATATCATTGTTCAGTCCAGTAAACTGTACATGTCAAACTAAACTCCAGAATTTATAGTCGAGTATTTTTAATGGTTTTGCGGTTACTGATGTCTAGAGTTTGACCTCAGACCCGCGGTTCTCTGGTTACATGCCCTTCCGACGTTCTCTTTGTTTCTCCATATTTTCTTTTCAGGTCAACTCCGCTATAGTTGAAGGAAATTGAATAAATGCTGCATCGTCCGCTATTGTTTTATTTTCTCGTTGAACCAATTGAGAATTGAATATTACTAGAAACAACTGAATAAATAAACATAAACCTGTTTTCTTTTGAAGAAAAACGTCCACGCATTAGATTTTACCCAAAATAAATGGTATTTCTGCAACAATAGGGGTATTAAAGGAGGAAATTTCCATTTTAACACTTTACGGGAATATATATTATATTTCTGTTTTGGAATTTGTTTTATAACAATAATAGAAATGCCACGCTAAAAATACCGTACACTACAGTGCTAGATTTCACCATTGAGGCGATGTAGCTTGAAATTCGGTTAAATAAGATGCGAACTACAAGTATCCCAATTAAATGTCAAATTCCTGTGGATCCCTTCCCACACCGGAATTTAGGATAATGAAGAGGCAGATTATCAGGCAAAAGATGCAGCAGAAAGTGATAATGAGACTGTATCCACCCATCAGTGATTTGAAGCTTGTCGCGAAAGGAAAAGTGATTGATTCGTGACAAAATCAGTGGTATGAATCGAAAACAAAGTTGAGCGAAGTGAAGCTTGAAAGCTCTGAAAGGCCATACCAAGCAAGCGCTCCAAAGAAGTGCTTCTGTATCTATCTGTATCTGTAGAGTAGGAAGGGTTAGTGTAGGCTCTCAGCACTTAGGCCACATTGTTAGGCCGTAGGTGTCACTGGGTCCTAAAATTTTCAGTTCAGCCGCTTCCCTGGCTAAACAATCGGCAATGCGAATACCTTTACTCCTGTCGTGCCCTTCAACCCACCTCAAGATAATATTGTTATCTGCCAAGGTGTTAGCTAAATCTTGGTGGTATTCTGGTTCTAGCCCCGATATAACACGTTGTCTATTTAAGGCTGATAGGGCTATTCTACTATCAGTGCAGAATGTTATGTTTTTGCCAGCAATTCCTCTTCTGGTTATTTAATTCTTTTGCGGCAATTGAGATACCAGCCAGTTCTGTTTGAACCATGCTGGTATTGTTTCCCATTTCCCACTTAATCCTTATGCTTAGTGCTCTGGAGTAAACTCTACATCCTGAGCCTTTTTCATTTCAAAGCCATTTGTATATTTGCGTATTGCATTTGCAGCATCTGACTCTGTGTTCTGTTTTATTTGTATTTCGAAGTGCTCCTAACAATAGTAATGATAGCACACACAACACACTGAACTGACTTACCAGTATTTATTTAATAAGAACAGAATAAAGTCAAGCACATTGCTATAGAATGCCTCAATTATAATGAAGCGCGTATAAAATATGATATACCGAACACATTGAAATTCACAGTATACTAAATGCACACAAATAGTTTGTAGGTGCTAAAAATGTGTTCAGTTTTTCCCATGTCAGAATCTTATTTCTTGTTTCCACATATGCAACTATTTACGCAACCGCAAATGTTTTCTTTCTGATTTACACTGATGTGACAAAGTAACCCGCCCTTCGGTATTTCTAGATGGCACCCCGAGGCATAAGGCGAGACATACTAGCGACCCTATTCGTCAAGTCTGAAAGCGGCTATTAGAGAAGAATTATGTGTTTCAGTTGTTTTAAAGAATATTCAATAGGTTGGTCTGTAGGTGGAGTCTCACATATAGTGTTTATTTAGTTTTATTATACTGGGTCTTTATACAATAGCTATAAGTCAGGTAAGTGTTATGAAAACTCATGTGAGATTTGGTTATAGAACTATTTTTTGACTTCAATATGTTACCTCCTCTCCTTTTTTTCTCTTATGATAGATAATCCCCTAACATCACAAACTCCTTGATGTTGTTTTTCGGAATTGTTTCAAAAAATGGCCCATGTTTAATTATAATTTGGGTCACCGGAACAAAACAATTCTAGAACTTTCACAAAACACATGAAGCACCAGCTGCTATCTTGGTTCGTATAACAGGAAATCCAAAATATAAACTAAACATTAAAGTAGCAAAAACAATCAGATTTACACTTTCCACTCGACATATGCAACAAGATATTTGTCGTTAAATTCAACATAAAGCTGTACGCTGGAAAATTGAAACCACACTTTTTAATTAATACGTCCTACTGTTCCCAATCAGATGTTTAAACATCATGTGACATATTTAAAAATGTTTTTCTCATTAGTTTTCTTAGAGTTCCTCACCCCTAGGGTAAAAACGCACCCTATTACTAAGACTCCACTATAGTGTTGGTTTGCGAGAGTCTCGTCTTGTTTTCGAGACGAGACTTGAGGAAATATTTATTAATTTTTCTAGTTATCGTGAATATTGACACAACTTTTATCAAACAGCTGCAAACCCTCATACCGCAATTGAATGTAGAAGACTGTCACTCTGCAAGGTTTGTTTAAGACAGAAAATACGACAACAGCGACCATTATTGAAGAACAAATTAGTGATGACTCTGATGCTGATGAAAACAGTGACGAGAATGACAGAAAATCAAGTTGAAGAGATTGATAACAACTCAGACGCAATTTGCGAAACAAGGTCTGTTTTTCCAAAAATTAAACGTTCAGAGCAGCTTTTGATAAGATATCGAGGTGCCTGTGAAGCAGATGGAGAAGGAAGCAATCTAACCATTGTTCTAGATGCATGTACACGATGGAGTTCCAGCTATGGCATGCTAGCAGTTGCACTGAAATTTGAAAATGCAGATCTACATACGCGGTAACAAAAAATGAATGGGTAACTCTTGGAGAAGTCCATAAATTATTGATAGACTTGTTCAACAAAAAAATACTAGGGGAAATTGGGAAACATATCTTTTAATTGACAAACCAGAAAGTAAAATTCTTGAATTGGACCTACAAGTCGACCGAAATAAAGTGTATGAATTGCTTATAATGGGCGATGAAATTCTAATAACGAATTTAATATATACCGTAGTCTTAATTTTAGATCCCTGGCATGAATTAGAAACTTTTGGAGCTATTAGAATTTTTGCCAAATGCTCACTATTTCGATGCTTCATTGCCCTATTCACAAGAACCTTTTTATCTCAAGGATTTCGTATACTGTTTCTTGAAGAGAAATAACTTGTCCAAAATGTCCTTTGCCTCTTACGGTAAATAATAATACAATATAAAAGTTAATTGAACACAATGTAACTATCTCTTAAAAGGGACAAATGAGACGTTTTTTATCCGCTATGGCTTGTATTTACAATATGTTTTCCGTAACTTGTCATTGTAATGGGATTAGGCTGAAGAATTTTCCGAGAACTATCTAGTATTAACCCAATTCTCTGCTTTATTTTTTCAGTCCGGAAATACTATAGTCATAAGTTTTCATTCCCATAAACAGCCGTAAACGAACTAAATGTTATTTTGTTGGAAACAGTAGTTGTGAATCCATCCCACTTTTTAGCACTAGATTTTCATACTTGTTGATTGGACAATCTACCCGAACTATATTCTCTATTATTTATATGACTTGAAAGGAAAGGGACTCGTTAATATTGCTGTAACAATTGTAAATTCATCATTTAAATATGGATTTTTATTTTCTGTTTGATGTGACGCCTATGAACTGTAATTGATTGGCTTTTTTAAGCTATAAAACTGAATTTGGATAAACTATATGGATTATTTGATGCCGAGTACATCAAGTCCTATTCGTCGTTTGCATTTTAATGTAATTATATGCTTTGTCATAATCACTGATACCCGATTGTGTGCTCTGATATAGTATCCAGATAATGAATGCAAAATTTGCCGGTTTTATTGGGATATATCGGCCATAAATTACTAATTCCAATGATTATTTCGATGGCGAAATGAATGAAATAAGTTATGTTTTATATAATTGTGTAGTGATTAGGGATTTGTATCTCGATTTTGAATGGTTTGGTGGGTAATATATAAATTTCAAAACATACAATATTTCGCAGATGGCTATTTACAGTAATGAGTGGAAAACAAGTGAAGCAAGTTCTTGGATGATATATTTTAACAAAAAATAATAATAGATATCGAATAATAGGTTAAGCGTGGTAGTGATTTAACCAACTTTCGATGGAAGTCGCCATATTGAGAAGCCACATTAGTGACATCAGTCATCAATTCTTGTGTGAACATAGATAACCTTAATATACTGAAATGTGTCAAATTGGAAGGCTACGTTCAAAAAATAGTGATTTTCAGTATTAGAAAGGTTTTTTGTGAGGATAAGTGTAAATTTTAGTTGATATTGAGTTGTACAATAAGTGTTATAAAATTTTTTAATGTACCAAAATCTGGTATCAATTCTCTAACAACAAAAAGTACCACCTTAAAAAGATGCATATGAGAGTTTTTTGTTTCTCCTTATTCAATAATTTAATGTACGCCTCTGGTTTGTTCACGGAAGTCGGCCATATTCAGGAGCCACTTTAGTCGATGATTCTTTATACCGTTCACTTTGAAGAAACAACTTCTTATTGACCTATATGCCCGACAGACATTGAATCACGCTTCTAAGCTGAACGGTCCCAGCTTCTCAGTGTGATAGTAAACAAGAATAGCTATGATGTGACATAAACCCTCGACATAATAACGTCTCAACTACTTTTAGTGTCACTCAAAGAAACATTGAATGTATTTGCAAATAAATTAAAGTATAAGATTATTCCGAGAATCTTGAATTGTAATTTCATCATAAGAGACATTACAGCAACCCCCAAACTGTTATAAAACGCACATAAGCTTTTTAACTATAACGCAACTCGAACACGTGGATTCGCGAGTTAAAAAGTAAGTACCGTTCGCCATTCGTACGTTTATGACAGATACTGCCATGTTTCCTCGTCTCTTACCGATGCCCCGTAGTTTCAGATAAACTTGCCAAACTATACATTTGATCTGATCACAGAATACAGCAGCCAAACAAGAAACGAAAACCGGCGTAAATCCTTTGATGTTTTGAGGGCAACATTTCGTGACCTTCAAACTGGCGTTGACAGATAACGGATCAAGTTACACTGAGAAAATTGTTCAAAAAATGTAAATCAAATGTTAACTACACGCAAAAAATTGTTCATTTTCATGACTTGATGCAAAACTGAACATATCCACTCATAATTGCACTGCACTGACTGTATAATACCTAATTTCACCAGTACAAATACCGTCAACGTAAATAAAATCAATATTGGATTAACTGATGTATTTAATTGTATCCAGAACTTGAAACTCAAGTACTCGAGTGGTCCAGATGGCATACCACCAGTATTATTGAAAAACTGTGGTTGCACTTTAGCTGCAAAAATTCATTTTCTGTTCAATTTATCCCTCAACTATGGTGTTTATCCGGACTATTGGAAAAATAGCTACATTACGCCTATCTTTAAGGCTGGTGATAGGGAAAATATTTCAAATTACAGAGGAATAAGTATTCAATCTTCAATACCTAAATTAATGGACAAATTAGTTACCTGCGAAATTACATGGACATGTAAAAATATAATAATTCCAGAACAACATGGTTTCCGCTTGGGAAAATCAACTTCCACAAATTTACTCTCCCACAAGCAATATTTATTAGATGCTTTGGAGAAAGGTATCCAGATAGATTCTGTCTATACGGATTTCTCCAAAGCATTTGACAGAGTTAACCATTCGATACTTCTGGAAAAATTGAGAGCATTAGGATTTGGGACTGACATTTTGAATTGGAATGAAAGCTTTCTATCTCATCGTTATCAATGTGTCAGAATAAACAATTATATTTCAAACACAATTCCTGTTGCCTCTGGTGTACCACAGGGCTCACATTGTGGTCCATTGTTATTCAACCTGTTTGTGAACGATATTGGTGACCATCTTCAACATGCTGAATTTTTAATGTTTGCTGATGACCCTGAATTATTTTTTTCCAATTACTGATATATTAGATAGTCAAATCCTCCAGAACGACTTAGATACATTATTTCATTGGTCCAGAACAAACAATTTACAACTCAATATAGAGAAATGCCATATTATCACTTTTTCGAGATCAAAACATCTTCTTAACTATGATTATAACCATCAATGGTATGGTTCTTGATAGAGTCAACGAAATAAAAGACCTTGGGGTTACAATTAACCAGCAATTATGATTCAAAGGTCACATGAATAATGTGTCTGCAAAGAGTAGTAGAATGTTGGGGTTTCTGATGAGGAATGGCAAACAATTCTCTTGTAATACTCTCAAAACATTGTACCGTTCTTTGGTACGACCTCACTTAGAGTATGCCTCTGTAGTGTGGTCTCCTTATTATAAATGTGACATTGTGAGAATTGAAAATGTTGAAATTAGTTTTCTGAAATATATTTCATTCAAAATGGGTACGTATCTACAATTTAATTACCATAATATTTCAAACACTCTAAACCTAACTGATATCACAATACGTCGTTTTCACTCTGATTTGATATTAGTTTATAAAATCTTATCTGTCCAAATCTTTTGCATCAAATTAACATTCTTGTTACTTCTCATAGAACTAGAAACCCCCCATAATTTTCAATAAAAAATCATAACACAAATTACGGTTACAACTCACCTGTTTCTAGATGTTTGAGATGATCCATTTGTTAACTCTTTAAGTATGTTTAAGAACTCAATTAGAAATGTATGCTTAGATTATTAGATTCTTAAATTAGTTCACTGTAATATTATAATTATTGTAATTACTTGTAATTGGTGAATCCGTTAAATAAATAAACAAATAAATAAATTGATCCCCGAAAGATCATCTTGGATGCAAAACGCGACAAGTCTGACTGCCACACGCAGGCAATGTTTTGTCAACTGATTTAATTTCATCAAAGATTGAAGAAATGAATCTCGATGAGTTCTAAAAAATGTTCAAACAATGAAAGGTAATATCTTCTAAAGAAGAAACTGCGTTCTAGTAGAAGTCGAAGACATGTCAAAATTCAAGAGTTGCAAAATAGGGTAAAAAATCTCCTCGATGTGCCCTAACTCATTATATCTATTAAATAATACAAACAAGAAAGCATCAAAAAGCTCACTCTATCCCAACATAATTATTATTCTCGCCTTAATCGTTGAGTGATCACTTAACGATTTAATTTATCTTATAATCATGAACTCAATAATACAATGCATTCACGAGTGCACCGAAAACAAAGAGTAGAGGTACGTTCGAACTTAACTCGATATTAGTAGAGATGTGGCGACGCGTCGTTGCGATTGAAATATTTAACAAAAATGTGTTCGGGTCTCTGGGACTCCCGGACGCTTCCTAAAATTCTGGCCGGACTTCCCCGGACGCCTTGAAACCTCAAACAGACCCGGATAAATCCAGACGTATTGAAACCATATCCATAAAGCCAGGATTTTCACGATTTGTAAAAATGGGAGATTTCCGGAAATATGTATTTTATTTTCTATTTTTTTTCCGTACCCTACGTTTTCCTGCATTCACTTCATTAACTTTCCGTTTAAGTGAACTTGTAGGTTTTAGCACCTAGGCGACTGATGTGATGGTAACAAATTCAAAAGTATTTAATGTTTACGACGTACACAATGCATTAAAAATATGAACAAATTTCACGCATATTCACTATTGTTCAAGTCCATGTTAGTATGCAGTCGGATGGTCAACTCTTAAATCAATTTGTCCACCGGTCTTCCCTTAACAATTCCCCCATCGTCGACCGGCAATTCCAATTGCGGTTGAATTTTGTTATTGTCAGTACTGCATTGTTACCCTTGTTCCTGTCGATACGATGCAGATGTGAGAAATTTAAAACAAAAGCAGTTTGCAAGTTGATTCGATCGGTAATTTGAACGAACGTGACATTTCCTATAGAGATTTCGGCGTACGGATGTACATGTATGTTGTTAAAGCTGAATAGAGCAATGCGAATGTATATGTAGTATGTACACACTAAGGGTTTTTTTTCCAATTCGTAGCTGGAAATTCGATCGAAAGAGACATTTTTTGTGTGTCAGAATTAGAGTTTGTTAAACTTTTCAGTAACTAGAACCAATTTCTGTATAAATTGGAATCAAATGCATTAAAGTATTTTGATTAAAAACTAATGGTGGTAATATTTAAGGGGAATCTATCGGCAGCGATTTGACAAAATATCGAAGTATTTTTGGCAAAGAATTTTGAAGTAATGGATGTATTGAAAATTAAGAAAAAAATATATCATGTAGATTAATGTTGAACTTAGAGTTCTTATTGAATAAAAACTTTGAAATGCTAACCAAATTTTGTTGAAAAAAATATGAAAAATACACATATTAAGCAAAGTTGAAGAATTAAATATGGATTGAATGGAAAAACTAAATTATAAGGGGTCTAATTTGAAGCTTTATGAATACTATATAAAAATCTCAGAATCCTCAAATTACTTATGACCGTACAATTCCTTATTGAAATTCGGTTGCTACCACAAAAATATCGGATAAAAATCCATCTCTCGCTTTTCTATCCTTCTATGACTGACATTGTCTCTCTGCTTCGATAGTCGCGTGCCGTTCCATTGTTGTTACAACGCTCGCCGGTCTCGGCGGTCTCCCAGTTCAGTACTGACGATGTACGTGAACCAAAATCCGCTTGGACCGCTTGGCTAACGACATGTTGGGGAGCTTTCATATTTCTAATAAAATTTTCGTTATGTGAACTTAAACGTGAGGACGCGGGGAAACAAAATAATATACAAAGCATAATTGTGCAAGGTCGAATTTGGTAGATGCCCCTTAACGAACTTAACTACCGACTCCGGAAAGCTTGTCTGACTTGATCTTACAGTTCGCAATTCTTCTTGTAATATGCAATATTCTCATTTGGCAAGTCTCTTGCTATTTTAAGCCCTTATCCAAAATCGATATTGCAGCTTGAATGCTATTCTGCGGAAAAAGTTTAACAAAAAGCATGAGTGCTGGTGGCAGCAAAAATCCGAGCAGAAGACGAGGAGTTCTGCACCTTCTATTTTCTTCACAGGATAAATTAGTTGCCCGAATGGTATCTGACAAAAGACTATTTCATAAGTAACAAATTATTTGGCATAGGTACACATAGGTCACAAAACATACTACCTATAATATATGCATACATTATATAAAGGGTGTAACAAAAAGGCAGATCATAAATCATACCACATATTTTGGGGCTAAAAATAACTCGATCCAACCCAAGTTACCCCAGTACAAATGTGCATGCGAAAAAAGTTACAACCCTTCGAAGTTATTAGATATCGATATTGCTTTTCCAGAATATTCGGGTTTCGAACATCTAATAAAAACTACACATTTGTAGATAAATAAGATTCAATCAAAAATTTGGGACCCTCGAAAAACTTAAAAATTCATTGACTTTAATTTTTGTTATTCGATATCTTTGAAGCATAATGGAAAATGGGCCGTATCTCGATAAAAACTGATAATTGTAAAAAGTACTAGGGGGCAAAAAAGTTTCAAAATTAATGTGTTTGAATAATGGTGCCACAATAAACATTAAATTGTAACGTACACAAACATTTTGGGGAGTTTAGGGGATCTCAACTCCCATAAATTTTTAACGGGGTGCAATAATTTCTTAATTTTTCTTAAGATGCTCTAATCATAAGAAAGCCACTTGTCAACTTTAATCATAATATGTCGAACAACTGTCGAAATATTTGAAAAAATCAATTTTCATTTGGTAACTTCGGAGGGTTGTTTCGACGGTTTTTTCGCATGCACATTTGTACTAGGGTAACTGGGGTTGGATCGAGTTATTTTTAGCACCAGAATATGTGGTATGATTTATGACCTGCCTTTTTGTTACACCCTGTATATGGAGGTATTAATTTGAAAACTGAAAAACAGGAAATTCATTTAATCAAAAAATACTACAAACTATAGTTATTTATGTATTAAGAGCTAAAAGTGATACAATAATGTCACGTTTTTGCTCGTAATACAAACAACATTTTTTCTGCAATCACCTAATTGTAACTATTGAAAACAAATATGAAGTAGAATTCATAAAAACTTTCAAAATCTGTCAGTGTAAATATGTCAATTCAAATATGTTTCAAACTTTTATATCAATATTGGTTGTTATGGGCAACGAGCGTTTTGCATTTTTTACGCTCGGCGAGCGTAAACTAACTCCTCGAAACGTCAACTTTTCGTTGTCAATGGCAAGCGAAAAAGCCTACTTTTCAATGTGATTGTAGAAAAAATTATTCATGGTACAATTGAGTACACAGTAGGAGTATTGCTTGAAATATTTGTCTACTCATTGATAATGTTGAGTGTAGGCAAATCTTTAATGTTGTTGACCGGTTGACGGGTAGAGTGAGAAGCCCGAGGAGTGGCTGCAAGATCTTTTTTTCTAGCTGGAGGTTCTGAGGCGTCACTTCCCTGGATGTTTATGATGTTGGAATAATGCCCATTATCCATTTGCAGAAAAGGGCGATATTTCGTTCATAAAAACTCTCGATCGCTTTTAAGCGACGTCGCCTGGATTTTACATTGATATTTTGACAAGGAAGGATAGAAAATACGTAGGCGACACCTTGTGGGTATCAGAAATTAAAACTATTTGTCGCTCCAAATTTGGTGAACGAAATGTGAATATCGACAAGATCGATTCAAGACTACTCGCTAATGTGAACAGAATGCAACCCAAGGATTAATTGAAATGGCTGAACTGTGGCCAGTAATTTTAAAATTAATTGCTGATCACCTACCCCTTCTTTAGCTTACTGACTGCAGACGAACGCATAGTGAAGTTAGTTATTTTTAGTTGTTTTGCATCTAATCCTGCCTTCTCTGCTGCTTCTTCAGTCCATTTCGAACGTTCGTTTTTTCCACTGGAGTGTTTTTGTACCATCCACTTGATTGTTCTTTGATCCATGTTTCCGGTCTACTGTTAAGAATAATCTATAATAAACTGACTGGACAAAAGGTAGGGTTCGTCGTGTTGGGGACCAGCCATTTACTATCGGTCTCCACCCTGGACCGTTTTGATGAAGATAATATTCTACTTTTCCTAAAAAGTAGGATTTTAAGTTATTTTTGAAAAATATGTATGTACTATTTTATCTACCTGTTTGAATCCTAGAATTATCTAGGTACTTCCTGTTTAAAATAATGAACTCTGCAAATGACTGCTTCTCTACCTCTCCAGGCAAGTTTTACTGTTAAAATGAAACCATTGCGTAGTATTCTTCCAATTATAATGAATTATAGCTCGATTTCATTTAATTGGTGCACATCTGCAAATTACTATTTATATGCAAGTAGAATGGGACAACCAGTATATTACATGAAAAATTAAAAATAATCTTATTTTGTTGTTTCTCTTTTTATTCGCACTGATTTCTATTTCTTGAACTAAAAAAAGACGCATTACCATATAAATAGAAAATAACAATACAGCATGGCTTTAAAGTAAGCAATAAATTCAAATCCTGTCTGAATGACATCAAAAATCTCATTCGAAGAGATAACAATCCATAACTATAAATAAGTTATAGAAGCCTTCTCACAATGCACGTAAGCCGTCGATAAATCATCTAGAAGAGGGACTTATCAATAATTTTTAATATTTTAAAGTTTCGGGAAAGTTCGATTTATCATAGAAAATTGAGCATGAATTCTCCACATCTACACAGTTGTTTGTGATTTACCCTTTAAAAGTTTCTATATTTCGACGAAGTTGCGATATCACATTACGACCTTATACCTTAGAAATGGTTACATTAAATCTTTTCCAACTTTAAAAGCAGAAATGGACTGGCCAGTAACATAATATTTAGTTTATTGCGAGAGCCTTAAATACATTTTTTTTAATACATAGGTAGTGGTCAAAAAATCAGGAATCAGGTATTAGTTCTTTTCTTGTTTAACAGAAAAAAAATCAAGATAGAGAGCCCTTTTGACAAGTATTCAGTATTAGTTTTGTGAATAAATGTGATTTCGAACACCCTGTAAATATTCACTAAGAACCCTATGTATGTAGTATTTCTGGAATATGAACTTCAAGGTAGTAGTTAGTAGTGAGCGAGTGTACACGTATATTTAAGTGCTGTTCAATTAGTGAAAAATTGTTGTTTTATTTTCAATTTAAATATAGAATAAGAGATATTAAAAACTCAAATTACAAGTGAGTAATCAATATACTCTTTTTATGTCCCTGGGTACAGAAAGTTATTTGATATATTCATTGATTCCTCTTCGAGAGATAAATAAATAATGGAGCAAAAACTTGACAAATTACTAAAAACAGTTGAAGAAATTAAAATTGATATCCATTCAATAAAAACTGGCATGGATTCAATAAAACAAGAGAATGAAGAGTTAAAACTAAGGGTCACTGAACTTGAACGGAAAATAGTAAATTTAGAAAATGGTAATAACAAAAATAATATTGTTGTATACGGTTTAAGTGAGAAAGATATCCCGAATCCCGAAAAATTAACACAAACTATTTTAAACATAATTAATGAAACCTTAGAAGTTGAACTGGATGATCGTGATATACAGGATGTCCACCGAATAGGATACAAAAAAGATCAGAAAAATAGACCGGCTTTGATTAAACTCAACTCAGTACAAAAGAAACATGAAATATTGAAAAATGTTAAAAAGTTAAAAAGTTCAAGCTACAGTATCACTGAACAATTCAGTAAAAAAGTGTTGGAGGAAAGAAAGCTTCTATATCCATACATGAAAAAGCTCAGAAACTCAGGAAAAATGGCTTTTATGAGGCAAAATTACATATTTTTGGACAACAAAAAATACTTCCTAGAAGATATTAAACAAAAAGTAGATGGAATAGACGAAAAACCAGGACAGTCTCAACAACCAGCTCAACAGCCATCCAATTCAGCACCTCCAAAAAACTACAGCCTGCGGAAAGGGGTGAGGACCTAAACCCACGTTCGCAACTTTTCACTATAATGCATCTCAATGTTCACTCCATGCGTAACAAACTTGACGATTTAAATATTTTCATCAATGACTGTAACACAAAGAGTTATATTGATATAATTTGTTTCACGGAACATTGGATGCAGGAGGAAGAAATAAATTTTTATGGTTTAGATGATTATTACTTAGCTAATAGTTATTGTAGGAAAGTTGACTTCCACGGGGGTGCTGCAATATTTGTCGGGAACAACTTAAAATTCGATCCTGTGAAAAAGTTAGACACAATACCAATAGATAAAAACATTGAATTTACTGTCATATGTAACTACAAATCTAAATTATTTATTGTATGTGCTTATAGACCACCCTCAGGAAATTTACAAATATTTTTTAATGTGTTGTACGAGTTGTTGAGTGAATTGTATACGAAACATAAAAATTACTATTGTATAATATGCGGAGATTTTAATATAGACTTAGATTGTGAAAATAAGAATGTATTGGAATTCGAAAACATACTGACTATGTTCAATTTACAACCAACAATTTTAGAACCTACTCGAGTAACTGCGACAACTGCCACACGAATTGATAATATTTTTTTTAACTTGGACGCTAACTGTTTATTTGAGGCTTTTACAATAGAGATGGGACTGTCCGATCACAAAGCTCAATTTTTAGTTATGAATATGGAAAGGCCCATTACTCATAATCAATACCAATTACGAAGATCGTTTTGTGAGTCTAATAATTTACAATTCACACAATATTTACAAAATTCTACTCTAAACGAAATTTATAGAAATACTGACCAACATGAAGCATTTACTTTCTTAGAAGAAACAATTAGTTTCTGTTTTGAAAAATCATTTCCTGTAAAATGTAAAAAAATAAATAATAAAAAACAATATAAAGGATGGTTAACTCCAGGAATAAAACAGTCTTCAAAAAATAAAAGATTCTTATTGCAAATCAAAAAAATTACAAGAAATGATGCTATATTGCGATATGTTAAAAAATATTGTCAGGTATTAACTACAACGATAAAAATAGCAAAAAACATCTACTTTCAAAATTTGATAATGTCATCGAACAACAAGTCGAAGACAACTTGGGAACTAGTTTCACATTTTGAAAAAAAAGACCATAGTACTATGGAAAATTTATGTCTAAAAATAGACGATATTTTTATAACGAACCCTAACGAAATTGCTGAAAAATTTAACCTCCACTTTCAACAAATTTACAACAAAACAATTCCCCTGGGCCAAAGCAAAAATAGTAGCTATAACTACCTGCAGCAAATGGAAATAAATAATGCGAGCTCCCTTTTTTTAAATCCTTTGACAGAAAGTGATATTTCAGAAAGCATTTTGGCCCAGAAACCAAAAAAATCTTCAGGATTAGATAATATCCCAATTACATTAATAAAAGAAAATGTTGATATTTTAAAAGGACCTTTAACCTATTTGTTTAACCTGTCGCTCGTCAATGGAATTTTTCCTAATGCTTTTAAGAAATCAGTAGTCATACCTTTACACAAAAAGGGTGATAAGTTTGATCCGGGCAATTATCGTGGTGTTTCCTTATTATCATCTATTTCAAAATTATTAGAATGGTGTGTAAACAAGCAATTAATTTCTTATTTAAATAAATACAAAATACTCACTCAATGTCAATTTGGCTTTAGAGAGGATCTTAGTACCACTGATGCAACATTTGCTCTAATTGAGAAGTTACATGGAATCTTAGAACTTAAACAATATCCGTTAGGTATATTTTGTGACTTGTCAAAAGCCTTTGACTGCGTTGACCATAAATTGTTATTAGAAAAGTTGTATTATTATGGTATTCGAGGTGCACCACATAATTGGTTCGAGTCCTACTTATCGAACCGTAAAATGTGCGTACGAATTAATCATACCGTCAATAACAGGTGCGATCAATACTACTCGAGTTGCGTCGATGTTCAATGCGGAGTTCCTCAAGGGTCTATCTTGGGACCAACATTATTTCTTATATATATCAATGATTTGGTTGTAAATTTTCCCAATGCTTATTTTTCTCTTTTGCCGATGATACCAGTATAATTGTCAGCGGAATAAACAAAGATTCTCTATTACTTTCTTCTACTAACGTCATGCAAGGCGTATCGGATTGGTTTCTCGCTAACAGACTAGCATTGAACATCGGCAAAACTCAAAATATATCCTTTAACCTATATCGAGACTCTGACGAAGTTGCTATAAATATAGGTCAACAAACTATCACCTCTTCTCTCAACATAAAATTCTTAGGCATACACATCGATAACAAGCTTGACTGGAACTTTCATATAAATCAACTGAATAAATCTCTTAGCAAATATGTATTTGCATTGCGAGCAATAAAACAACATACTAACATATTTGTAGCAAAAACGGTCTATTTTGCTCAATTTCATAGTATAATGCAATATGGTATTGAATTTTGGGGGACTGCTGTATCCGCAGGCTCCGTATTCATGACTCAAAAAAGAGCAATTAGAGCGCTTTTCAACTTAAAATCTAGAACTTCTTGTAAATCATTCTTTAAAGAAAATAGAATAATGACCATGACAAACACTTATATTTACAAAACTTCTTTATTAATTCACAAGCATCAAAATGAACTTCTTACCCCAAATGACAGACATAAATATCCCACTCGAAAACAAGACATAATACCTCCAAACTATAAATATAGTCGCACTCGGAATGGCCCTTTATATTCAGGTATTAAAGTATATAACCATTTACCTTCAGATTTGAAAAATCTTACAAACAAAAAATTTAAAAGAAAAATTAAACAACTACTACATCAGTATGTTTTTTATAATATCTCAGAATTTTTTCTGACAAATTTCAACTAAAACTTTTTTTTTCTCTTTTTTTTGTTGTTTCCAACGCTTAGGCTAAAATCACTGTGTATTTTATTGAATTTTTACATGCTTTGTACTTTATATTGTGATTTTGTGGAATAAATATATCTATCTATCTATCTAAGGAAATTCAGTTATTGCCGCAGTTACAGAAACTATGATGATAATTTAAGAAACGTTGTGCTATCTGGAGTTGAATGTATACAAATTTTAATAAAAACCAAAATATGAGTGCCCAAAAATCGTTATTTGTTCACATAATTATCGAAACCATTTAAATTGATTGTGCCTAAATGGTTGTGCTGATTTTCTCCATCTGAATTAGCCAGTTATTCTCTAAAAATGAAACATAAAAAGTTGAGAAGTTAAAAGAAATGACGCGACTAGAGAAATACGAGAAAAGACTGAGATCACTTATATTTATTAGAATCGTTTCAAGCGCGTTTTGGCCTGGCTTTTACGAAACCATCAGAATTTTTAATATATATGAGGTGATAAGGAAAATATATAGTGATGTTATTGTTCAAAGTTGATTTAATAGTTACATTGGTGATACCAACTCAAATTTAAAACTGCACTTTGATGTTATATCACCCTCCAAGATTTTATATTTGTTCATAAATTTATGAAATAACTTTATCAATTCCATTTCAACAACTTTTCTCGAGGTAATAACTCGCTGCATTGGATTTGGTTGGATAATGTCCAAATAATTAACTGTATGACTTTTTTACAATATTCGTTTATCACACACTAACCTAACCTAACCAACTATTTTTTAATATTTTTGTTGTCTTTCTTCTCTTTCCTTTCCCTGCCAAAAGTTACTCTTTTATTTAAGATTATAAAAAATAACTTAGGAACAAAGAGTCAGTTGCTTATAGTACAGGGAATGAAGCTCAAAAAAGGTAAAACCTCACAATTTTTTCGTCCAGCATGGATTGACTTAAAATTTTAACAGGAGGTAGGTGATAGCCAAAGGTTAAAAATCTATATCGAACCGAAGGGCGCTAAACGGTTTTTAGGGGTGAAAACTACCCTTATTTGTCAAAAATCATAAAATAACATTTTAAACCTGAAAATGGTTAAGATTTGGTTTGGATAAGTTGAATAATGATTGTTTTGAGCTTTGGAATACAATTTCATCATATTTCAACCCTTAAAAAGCAGCCCCTGTTACAGCTTAGTGTAAAAAAAATCACGAATCCTTAAAAAATGATTTCGCCTCTGTTTGATTTGCATAAAAATTTGGGATTGGGCTCAACTCACCCTCTGCTTTATATATCATGTCATGCCGACGAACCCTGATTGTTTCTTAGGAGTGAAAACTACCCCTAAATGTCAAAAATTAAAAAAGATCATTATAAATCTTAAAGATAGGTGAAAATTGGTTTGAATTAGTAAAATGATGAATTTGTTACATTTCAAAATACAATTTTATACTTTTTCAACCCTTAAAATCAACTGTTATTAGTGTTATGTGTAAAAAAAATTTTTTTGCCAAAAAAAGAACACGAAACATTTCGTATATATAACGCCCCACTGCCGAATAAACCGGTTTTGTACATTATTATGCTATTGGAATACTATACTATTGGAATTTTTCGAAAAAAAAAATCGATTGGCTTTCTTAACGTATTTCCTTCATTTTTGATGATAAAAAGTTTATTCAAAAACGATTTTGTAGGGTTTTTCAAGAACTACAAGGATCTGTAAGTTAAATCTCTTTAGACCCTTTCGTTTTTAAATGGGGTGAGTTTAAAGTGCTAAAAAAAGGTGGTGCTCGTGCGTAAATTGACGTTTTAAACGGCTATACATATCTCGTCAAATATTAACTGTACAAAAAAAAATTTTTGTCATAAAAAAAGCTACTATTTAGTTTTTTAACTTTGCTTGTACCTCTAATATTTTCGGAGTTATGTTGAAAGAAAGGGTAAAAAATACAAAATTATGAAAAATAACTTTTTACTTTAAGCCATAATTTTTCGAAAACTATGAATTTTAAATTGGTCAAACTTCTTGGACATATTTACCATACATGTACAAAGAGAATTGCACAAGGGTGAAGATCAATTTTAATTAGGGGGGTAGTTAGGGGGTTGTTTTCACCGTTTTTAATAAAAAATTCAGTACTGACATTATTTTTGTCATAATTCACTCAATTTTGATGCTACAGACCTTTTTTTAAGAAAGGTCTAATTATGCTCTCGGTTCCTATTGGTTTTATAAAAAAAGAGTTTTGCTCGTTTTTTCAAAAGCTACAATTTTGCTCTCCACAGTTTTTTTCGATAAAATGCATAATTTTCGAGTTATCCGCGAAAAACATCAAAAACGTCGATTTTTTCCTCTAAAAAGCGTTACTTTCAATCGCGAATAACTTATTAATATTGATTTTACAAAAAAAATGTATGGAACATTTTTTGCTTAGAATTACTTTTTCAATCGATTCCTGTGGTTAACATGTAATAAAAAATTTTCACCCCCGAGATGGGGTGGCAACCACCCCCAAGGCCTTAGCGCCCTTCGGTTCGATATAGATTTTGATCCTTGGGCTATCACCTACCTTCTGTTAAAATTTCAAGTCAATCCATGCTGGACGAAAAAATTGCCAGGTGAAATGCTCCATTCTCTGCACTATTAGCCTGATTTGCGCACGTACGACGGTAGACGGTATTTTTCATTCTGTATAGCCCAACTAATTAACAGATTTTTCGAGTACCTAGTATGTCAAAATAAATTTAAAAGACAAATCTTTTGGTAAGGTTAGCCATGAATACATTGATAACACAAAGTTGAAAGTCTACAACAAAATTACAGTACCAACTATAACTTATGTAAGTGAGAACTGGGTACCGCAGAAAAAGCATGAAACAAAAAAAATTCTATGGAAATGAAACATTCAAGGAAAATAGCAGGTAAAACGAAATGGGACAAAGTAAGAAACGAAGAAATCAGAAGCATAACTAATCAAGACCCAACAATATCAAATATTAAAAGAAACAATTAAACTGGTTTGGCCACTTAGTAAGAATGCCAGATAGAATTGCGAGAAAAGTTATGAAAATGGGAATATTAAAAAAAAGATAAAAAGGAAGCCCAGGAGGAAATGGATAAAACAGATTGAAGAAACTGGAAAGAACATAGGAAAAACATTAGGAGACATGAAGGCATTAGCCAGGGACAGAAAAGAATAGAAAAATTGGGGACAGGAAGTAATTCAATCCGACGCCGGAGAAGGCATAAGGATAAGACTCGGGATAAGAGAAAGAAAGAAAGAAAGAAAGAAAGAAAGAAAGGAAGAAAGATTTTTGGTGAACTAACAATAAAATCTGATAAGTTCACTAAATTATACTCACCATTATTATTTTGTATGCTTTTTATATCGAAATTTTTCAGGCATTTGTACTACTAAATCTACTTTACTTCCGAGATAATAGTGAAATCTGATCAATTAAAATATCTTTGCGTTAAAAAAAATCTCCGGACTGTCGTTAAAAGTAATTGTTTCTTTATACCACTCCACTTTGGCCCTTATTTTCTCTTTTATAAATATATTACGTTGAAAACTTCCAACGTGCACGTTTCCGAAAAAAAAACAAGATCGGATCCAAGATAATTCCATGCAGACACCCATCCTGAATGGATGCTCAGGAAAAGATTGTTTTTATAGTTTTGCGATTGAATTTTCTATCGCAGTCGAAAGATATTTCCGATATGGGACAGGAAAACTGTATAGCACTGGATTTTGACGGAATTTGTGTTCAGAGAAGTACATTTATTACAGCAAAGGGTATGCTGTTCCAAAAATAACTGAATGATAATTAACGGACGTAGATACTTGTTTTGCTAACTTATTTGTGAATTTTATTTATCAACCCGATCATCCAGCCATACACACCGCTGTAATGTCAGCGTTGCTCAAACAGAGCTCACTGCTATCTACATCGCCGCAAAAGAGATTACCAAAAGAAACATAGGTAATAAAATTCACATCCTTACGGATAGTAGACAAGCACTACTAGCCCTGAACAGAACACTTATCACATCAGGCCTAGTAATAGAGTGTCACCTGTCCCTGATCGAAGCCTGTAGCAACAACGAAGTCACTCTAGGCTGGATCAAGGGGCACAGTAAATCTAAAGGTAACCACATTGCCGACTCACTAGCCAGGAAAGCAGCCTCCCAAAAACTCTTGGGATGTCGGCATCGGCTATGATTGACCTAATAAAGGAACACCCCCTTGATAAGTTTAAGGGTAGAGGAGACGATGCAAAAGGTTGCAGGCTTGCCAAGGAACTGCTGCAGTATCCGGACAGCAAAGTAGCCAAAAAATACGTGACTATGAACAGACAGAACCTTCGGACAGCTACGGGTATTCTGACCGGTCACTGCCACCTACGAAAACACCTCTACAGACTGGGTCTGTCTGACACTTCACTCTGTAGAGGATGTGAACAGGAAGATGAGACTGTCGAACACATTCTTTGTGAATGTCCGACGTTATCGCTTACTTCAAACAAGTAGGCTGGATGACGAGCCAGAAGGAAGTCTGAATCTCGGAAGGATGCACAATGGGCTTATTGTGGCCTAAGTGCTGTGGGGGTCACCCACCCTTAAATTCTTACAGATACAGATACACACCAAGGAAGAGAGTATCAAAAAACAATTTTGTTTACCTCATATAAGAAACCACATTCCTGTACTCTGAGTTGCTAAGTCTCGGCATGGCCTCGATTTAGCAATATTAGCAATGTACTATTATTGTATAATAGTTAATGGTACATCAATAGGTCAATATTATAAAATTTTGTTGTTACTATTAAGTAAGTATTCACACTATAGGGCATGTCCACGACAGTTGACAGTTGACAATACCCCGGTGGTAATAGTATATTACGTAACGTGTGTGGTAAGAAGCACGTAATTCCGTGAGTGCGTAAAATGTTTTACAACACGAGCTCCGTATTATACTTTACCTACGTCCTACTTGTACTTGTATTTATAAGAAGCATAAGAAATAACAACTATATTAATAGAGGTGCTTGGTAAACTTTCATCTCCTCTATCTCTATTACTCTATCACCAATGAAAGAAGCACATTAAAGAACTAACGTTTAATCATTATTAATATTATATTTTTGATAATCAAAAGTCCATTTTTCAATTATACTCAATACATATTTAGCCCTTTGTGCTTTTCGTGGCAATATCGAATGTTTTCAAATATTAAATTTTGAATAAACTGGCGACGTCTATTGACAGTTGCTAAGATGTTGCTAGGGAAGCCGTGCGGTTTACTTTACGGCTGTGCGTTTTTTTTACAGTGCGTAATAGACATCATAACATTGATGCCGACTGTGTGTTATTGACTGATTACGGGGGAGGTCGTAGGTAAAACAATAAATAATAGACACAATGAAAAATTATCAAACTACAAACAACTATCAACCTATATTATATATTATTAAATATGCAAGCTCAACAATTAAAATAACTTCAAAAGTACACTGAAGCAAAACCAACTAAACTCAAAAACGATCTATCATTATAAATCAGCATAACATCACTATTAAGTACCACGTGTTCTGAACGCTTTGTTTATTGTTTTACCACCAGGCTGTTGTCAAAATAGACGTCACGTGAACATGCCCTATTCTTAGATATTAGTAGTGAGCAAAGCTGGATAATGACAATCCAGTTGAAATTAACATTGCAAATAATCAAGCAAGAAAAATGAAGAGTTGGATTCAATGTATCTCGTTATCAGGAGCTAGCTACTGAAGGCTATTCAAATTTTTTCAATTGGATTGAAAGGCATAGGGGTATCGGGCGTAGAAGGTAGATACTTATCTCAGAGGAGCTTTACCAATTTTACATTTGCTCAAAATAAACTTGCTGTTCACGTATGTTCATATAATCCCATGAAGACTTTAAAAAATAACATTGTTATCCCTTCGAAATCCGATATAGTCTACAACTTTGGCAAAGGAATCTGGATTTTTGTATGTAAGATAAAGTTTTGCACTAGCATATCATCGGAAATGATCAATTCTCAACTGTCATGCATGCAAATAGAATCGCTCGAGATCTAACAAGAAATGCAATTTAGAAAGTGCAAACAGATTTCATGGCGTACTAGGATTGCTGCTAGAAATCCAGTTGTGTGTTGGCGTTTATTGAAATTTTGGGTAATTCTGTGGTAACTTTTATATTTTAAAATCTTTTATATTGTACAAAGTCGTGGAAGGAAGCGGTTTTATTATTAAATTTTGCAAATTGAATTGCTCAAGTTATATTTGTGTCAAATCAAGTAGAACTAAACCAATCAAACACAAACGTCGATATAGATGAATGGTACAATATTCACATACATTCATAGAGATTAAGTGCAGTGCTGTTTTATAAACTCGTTTTCGGTAAACTAAGTAGATTTTTGAGCATTCCCTAAACTAAAGGGAGAGATAATAGATGAAACTCAAGGTGCCTTTAGTTTAGACCATAGGATTTTTCATTTGATTTTAACAAATCGAATGAACCGTACTTTGTATTCATGTACACTGTTCGATTTTACATTTTACAAATCATTCTTATTTTGCAAAATAGAACCATATTATTTCGGTTCGATTTTGCATCTGATTTCAATGATTAATTATGCGCATTGTGCATTATTTGCTGTTGACTACATTCTCTTATAGGATACGGGCAGAATTACTGTACTTTGTGTTTGACTGGATACATTCCCTCAGAATAGTGTCTTTCTTTTGAGTTTTGCTATTTACTTTTGACAATATTTCTTCAAAAGTCTTTGAGCTCATTCATGCAAAGTTTTTGAAGCTCATAGGATCTACCAACAAAAGTGCACTAGAAACTAACCACTATACTAAAACTTTCTATTTACTTGTTTCTTTTTGTCATTTTGCAGTTGTAATGATAACAAAAGATTTAAAGCTCCAAGTGCAGCAGTGTCTGTGTGTTTCTCAAAGGCATTCTAATTATGTTCACACCTAAATCTGACCTAAAGCAAACCACTCAAAATTTGTGGAAACAAAATTTGTTGCCTATTGTTTATTTAAAATAAGAAGGCAAGATAAATTGCAACGGCGACTCAATGTGGAGAGCACCTCAGGTGTGAATTCGGAGACCAAACTAATATCAATTCAGGGAGTAGTCTTACCGGTTCGCGGGTAATCCTACTTTATTTAAATTATTGAAGTTAATGAGATAATAGATGAAGTTAAGAAGCCAAATGAATTTGATAAATTAATAAATCAAGTTAAGGAATGTAATTAAAGTTAATCAAGAAAGGTAAGTGGGCGCCACCCTGAATAATATTAGTCGACTTGTTTTTCACCTCACAACTCCTTATAAACAAACCTGGAAATGATGGAAGGGAAGGAATATGAACAACGTTGATAAATTTACAAGTTGTATAATGACTTTTAAAACTAATATCACAGTAAAATAAAAAAATATTGTTGTTATTTTTTGAAGCACGTTGTTTTACTTTCCTTATTTTCTTCGGACAGGTCCTACGTATCTGAGATGTCTCTACCTCATAGAAACTACTTCGTCCGGAAAATTGGCAGGTACTAAGTCGCAGGTACTAAGTCTCAGGTACTAAGTCGCAGGT